>JANPXK010000516.1:0-51470 GCA_024704745.1 Rosa lucieae
TTTCAAGTAACAATGAAATTCATCGAGTGATTTAGAAAGTGAAGAAGCTAAGAATGCAGGTCATTGTGCTGAAATGGTGCACAATTGTGGCTTGAGATTATCTGAATAAAGAAAATATATACTTGAAAATGATATCAGTAACTTGATATTTAGACTATTTTGCATATAAGACTAACTACTTTTTTGAATTTTGAGGATTGGAAATTCATTGCCTTTTTGCTTTATCGAGTTCAATTGAGAGTCTGAAAGCAGAATTCTAATGTTTTGCTTGATTCATCCGATGAATTTATGTGCATACATAGAAACAGGATATATGGTACTAGTACGTAGAAACAAGCATGGTCACTGCCACTACATCAACGAGATTAACCTGCAGTACTAAGACCAAAAGGAAAGGAAAAAAAAAACCAGCAATATAATTTCACTGAAAAATTGAGTGAATCAATATAATTTCTTATATGAATGTATCTACAATGATGTTGATTTTCACTTTCATGGTCCAGGTGGCTTATAATAAACGCAAATAAAACCTGGTAAACAATAAGGCCTCAAAATGCTCGGTTTCCATCAAAAATTCAGAAACCTGTCTATAACGTTTCAACAAATGCTTGGATAGAACTCAGATGACATCTTAAAGGCTGCAAGGTCTTCAATGACTTTTACAGACTCCGGCCGTGCTTCAGCCTCTTTCAAGTCTGTGTTGCATCCCCAAACACGAATTGCAAGTCTCCGACACTTGGGAGATGATTGTTGCAAATATGTTTTGTACCAGTTGATGACATCCTCCTTCTGAATGCTCTTGAGTCGTTCTGCCTCCTGTTTTGTATAGTCAAACATATACCTGCAGATCAACATTTATTTGAGTAAGTGTCAGAGCACAAGCATTAGAAAGGTCTAGGCAAAGCATTCCAGCAGGCAGAGAGGATATATACACTACATTTTATCGGTAATCTGTAACCAATATCGATTGGTTTCATAATGGAGGGATGGATCTTTCTCCAACAGCTTTGCAATTAGCCCAGCTCTGTAATCCTCAAAAGAGTCATCATCCAGTCCTTGCTGCAAATGCAAGCACATTTTAGTTATAAGAAATTCCATGTCCAACAATCATGATATATCATTTTGCAGATGCTCAATAAGAAAACCACGCGAGTTACACCAAGTATGTGAGCATAACAGAATAAAATCAGATCCAAGAGATTTTTCCAGGAACTAGAAATGCCTGGTACATTTCATTATGGCACCTCAAGTTGCAAGATCCTATAGGCATGTCATCTTGGTTTTAAAAAGTGTAAACATAGTATACTACAGTTAAAGTTCATACTTATGAATGTTTATAAAAAAGATTGGGTAAAAATCATCATCATCATCATATCATGATTATGATTATCATCATCTTTTGGCTATTAAGGGAGGGGGGGCGAAAGCCCTTAAACTAGCAGTTTCAAAGGAACCTTGAATGCTTACCAACAACTCCTCCAGACTATTATAAAGTTCTCAACTCTCCCTTGCAAGTAGATTGGGTTGTACTCAGCTGACTGAACGCAAAAATAAAATCCAAATATATTGCAAGTAACCCGTGGGCCACAATGAACAGTATAACCAAGCTGCTCCTTCGTCCTATTTCCAGAAGTATAAAGGCAATCGTAAGACAGTACATCAAATTATAAATTCATCCAACTACAATATCACATAAAAATTCTTTAGCTAATAAGAGTAAATGTATCTCTCAGACTCAAAAAATTACCTTAGCTGATTGAAAAGTGGTTCCTCCACAATTTCATTGAAAAGATCTATCAGGGCTCTCAATCTGGGGGACTCATCCTCAATTCCCGCTCAATTTGAAAATACAGCTGCAATGTGAAATCAAGACCAAGGGCCACACATAAGCCAAAGGCACATTTATATAGAAAACCAAAAAATAAATAATTAATACTTTTGATTACCTCAATCACTGAATTTTTTTCAGACTGATTCTTCACACTGACATCTCTAATGAGGTTAGCAGAAGGAGGAAGACAAATACACTGTTCACTGCGCCTCAGTTCAATTGGAAGTGGTTGTACACAAAAATTTGTTTTAAATATCTGAAGGCTGATTGCTTCTTTTTCTGACAAATTTCCATGACAGAGGCCTTCAATGTATACCTGTGCATATAGAGGAGATAAGTTGAAATAATTCTATCCTTTTTCAGGAAACAACAATATATAATCACTAGACATCACATCTGACAGCCAATCTCCAATTCCTCCAGTATTTCTTACTACTCTCTACTTGATGGTTACACATGAAACTGGAAGAAAAGGACATCAACAATCCTGGACTGTTTGTGTGTACTATACCTGGGACCAAAGTTGGGGAATAAATGACTTCATATCAGAAATAGACAGTCCACTTAAAACATGCAACTTCTCATCAACATCATAGAATCTCTGGAACAAAACTTGCACTCTCAAGTATGTAGAGTGACTCAGAGGCTTCATATTGGTGTTCTTTAACTTTCGCTCCATATCTTCTTTGATAACCTGTTAAGTGTAACTTTGTCATAAACAAGCCCGAATCCAGCAAGGTATTCCCATTGATATGAAACTTAAACCAGACATAGAGTGGATAGCAGGGATGAATGGCTAAGCATACCATAAAACGATCAGAAGTTGGCATGAAACTTTTGGTTGTTTTCAGAATCTTTGACAACAGAGCTGGAAGCTTGTCATTGAAACCGTAGACCTTTAGCTCCAGCTTGTCAGTCGATACAGATACCGAAGTTTCCAGCTTGGCAACACTAGCCTACACGCAGAGAATAAGTCAATGAGGACAACCTGACCAATATTGTTCAACCAAATTGAGTATACATTAATAGACATCGGTAAATGTTTCTTTAGTTCTCAAAATTAGCTACGCAAGCCTGGGGAAGACTACCCTTATAAATTAAATTGAAGATCAAAATAAGTGAGTTTCCAAGAATGGAGAGAGAAAACATTGTAATTTATAACTTATATGATAAAAGGTAACAACAGGTACTTTATTTGGAAGTTACATAGAACGATTTTCTAGTTTTCAAGTCTGTACTATAAGTTACTATAGAATTCAAGTCCCTCTAGTGCACAAACATGGATGCAGACTACACGGAGATTAAAAAAAATGATCGAAATGCAAGAGTCTTCCCCAAAAAAAAGCATTAAGCACCAGCCATTACTAAACCACAAAGTCCACTAGTCCATATGAGATGAGACAATAACCTGATAAACAATCTCATTCAGCTCATCTTTGAGGAGGGATACATATAGTTCAGTCAAGACACAACTCTTCACATTATCATATCCACCCTTGGGATTGATGCGGAAATAAGTATTTGCCCGCGGAAGTTTAAAAGTATTATCAAGTTTGTACCAGAACTTCACCAATGGCTCATCCAGTATACATCTCGGAAAAGCTGTATCTGTAGTATCAAGATCTTCAGAACGAATGGAAAAATCAGTAGGAATGAACTCATTCTTTTCTGGGAGATGCAATGAAACATCAATTTCTGGAGGGTCCTTCCACAAATCTATCAAAGATGGAGATATATCTTCCTCAGTATAATGTGACCCAAACCACGGTTCGCACTGGAAATCTGAAACAGCTAAACAAATACACGGAAATGTCAATGCTTAAAATTTGTTTCACTTAGTATAACCCAGAAAACAAATGCTTATAGCATGATTTAACATATAAAGAGACAGAGAAATTATGGTCCATTCTGAGTCACAAATAATAAAATTACAAGGGATAACACAAAAAGACCATCTATGAGACACTTCCTATAATGATGCAATGAAAAACACAATCTGAGAACACCAAAACAATAAGATAGAACAAGATATAGTTCTATAAGAAGCATCCTCCTTTTTGGCATGAGACAATGAAATATTACCTTCTGACTTAAATGAGGGCTTTGATACAACATCAATCCTCATGTTTTCTGGTCTAAGGAAATCAAGAACATATTTGATTGATTCCTCATCCCAAATCTTGTATGCGTAGGACCCATAAATAACATGTTGCTGCATAAATTAGTAAATTTCCTGCAACATATAGAAGTCTTGACATTAGTTAACAGGACATGAACTTAATATTCTAAAATATATATTTTATGATGGGGATCTGGTGATACTGTCTGTTAAAATATGTCTAAGAAAAGATGTGTAATTTCAATAACAAAAGAAACCTGCAAGTTCTGAGGCATAATCATCCTGAGGCTGCTCCTCTGCAAATCTAAATTCCATGTTCCCAGTATCCTGCAGTTCCTTAAATATCCATTCTTGTGGGGACATTTGATGCAATAACTTTATGTATTGGTAGACCAAGCCAATTATATCAAAAATCTGCATGAGAAGTATCGTCGATGGAAAATGAGAAGTAACAAAGACGGAGCAAATTTTGCTTCACTGGATATGTTCAGACAGTAAATTAACTGATGTTTTACCAGTACCATGCATATCGAGAGAAAAGGCATGCATTCATAAAACCAATAATTTCTCAAAATTTTATGTAGGATTGCAATATCATAGACTAATGTTTACTCCCATGACAATAGACAGGCTCAGAAATGGAATGGTTATTCTTCTACCCACCAAAAAAGGAGTTATTGTTCTAACAAAAGATTCTTGAAGATAAAATAGAGATGCTACCTTATCCAATCCAGAGTCAGTGAGATGAATGTCCATGCGAAAGACATAAGACACAGAAGAACGATGCATCCCGTCATCCCCAACACCAGCAGCCAGAGATGTTGCCCACCCCTTAACTTTGAAATGGGAATGCAAACTTCCCCTGCCCTCTGGGAAACACAAAACATAGTACTCAGCGTTAAAAGTCAGATAATCACTGTATAGCTGGACGACAAACGATCACAAGCACGCAAGAGCTACAAAATCTAATGCAGGACAGATGCCAGTCAAAAGAAATATACTACACAGAAGGTTACAGAACAGGAGCATTCAAGCTCCTTTCCCTGGATCTAAGCTAACTTAAAATTTTCAGAGACATCTACTACAAGGAGTTACAAGACTCATAACTACTGCCTTTTCCTTAAAAAGGAAAATCAAAATCTCAACTTCACACTCTTTTATCCAATAAAAACACCATGCGCCCTGCATAGGAACAATGAATAAAACTAACTAATAATGGTCATCTTACCATGCCCAAGGAGATGAGATAAATAATCTTCTGATTTCTTCAAATAGTCTTGACGAAGGCATGGCAATGTCCATGTTAAGTGGAGTATATGAACATCTTTAACAGCCTCTAGCCTGTAAACTTTTCCAGCTTTCCAAATGGGACCTTCCGCCTTGAATTCCAGATTTACTTGGGGACCTTTTTTGACGTCACCAAACAATTCCAAAACCCAATTCTCAAGTACATCAAGAGATTCTGCATCAAGTACAACATCACAATGAATATATATTTTGACATTTCCGGAGCATTAAAAAGCAGGAATTATATGTCAATGTAATAACAATGGCTCAATAGCAACATACAAAATTCCATCTACATTATAATAACAACTGCCAAAACACTATGTGATTTCTGACGGCCCAAGGCCTCATCGAAAAGTGCTAGTGAAATTATTTTCGGCTTCATAGGCCAAAAAGTACCATAGTTTCTCCAGTGCATTGCCTATTTGGAATTCCAGGTATTAGAATACTCACTATGAACACCATTACTGACAAACCCATAATGTTTAATTGTGTTCTCCAACATCAACCTCTGGTCCTCTACAAGTTCCCAGAATCAAATATGATAATCAACAGAATCCCTGGTCGCTAAGTATATCCATCTAATAAATGTAATCTAATTGAAATTTACTAAGTAAATTTAAATTCCCTGCTACTGGCATATCTTTCATTCAACTTTCAAAAGACAATGGTAAAAACAAAGAAAACAATAAGACAAAGAAATGAAAACTTTCACCTCCTCCTATGACAACTAGCTTCATCAATCCACCATGGTAATAATCTCTGTACAATTTCAATATTTGTTCCCGCAAGTTGATCCCTTTTTCCATGGCATTGCTCAAGCTTTTTTATTCCCTTCATGCATACACAGCTACAATTAGTTGCACTATTACATAATAAAGATCTCACTTGAGCAAAAAGAAAAGGAAAGATAAAAGTAAAACCCCAAGATATAATTTTTACCCCATGCGAATCTATTAAATGGGTGACCAGGTGAGGCTGTATGGCATTGAAGTTGTTCAAGGCGGCAAGCATCGTTCTGCTGAACCTGGTTAAACTCTGCATTCCATTTTTTTTTAACATAGAATACCATTCAGCAATAAGAAACTTGTATGCTGCACTATTGTTTAGCAAAACTGGGACATTTCTTGAAGAAAAACTATAAAAACTCAGACAAGAGTGGCATGCACCTGAATCTACAGCCTGTACCTCCCGCTCCATGGCTTCAATTTTTACAAGGGGTGAAACAAAGAACTGAGAAAATCTGATAAATCAAAGTGCCCCAGTAAACAGAAGTCAAGTTACTGAAATAGAAATGTAAATGGAGAAAAATGAAAAGTTATGACAGAGGGAAATATATTGCTACAGTAACATATGCAAAAATATTCTACTAAATGAGTTTTAGATTATAACATATTTGATTAGAATTCACTGAAATGATATAACACATGAGATGCTGAGGGACCACAAAGAACAGAATTGGTTCTTAGATTTGCAACCTAAATCTCATGTCCATCCCAAAATTATCTGATAAGGTAGTCTAACAAGTAATATCCTTAATATATGGAGCATATAAATATAAAAATAAAAGAAGTACAAGAAAAGTTGCATAAACTTTTACACCACAGATCCTGTTGTCAATTCACATTTGTTTTGGAACAAGTTTGACTAGCAGACATATATCCGTTCAATTTTCATATGAATGAGTGAGACAAAGCTTCAGTTTACCAATCACAAATATCCTCAATACCAAGGCAATGACTTACTAAAATTGAGCACTTGAAGAGCTCGGTATTTACCTGGTCAAGGCACCCTTGAGAAACTCTCGTTTCACTTCAAAATGGTAGCAAGTATGCTCTACCTCCGTGTATGCATTTGAACACCCTCCATGCTTGGACAAGTAACTGTCATACTAGCAAAGAAAGAAGTCAGAACAAGTGATAACCATAACATAGCACTATAGCACATAATTTTTCATATTAACTTGCATGCAAGCTTTGAAAGTTTTATCAAGTAAACACTATTTATTCAAAAATTATTTACCATTAACCAAGATACAAACTGTTAGTATCCAATCCAGTAAGGTATAAGTCAAACAGCTAAGATGATTCTTAAGTCACAGTACCATACCCTGTGCCACCCTAAACATCATTAAATCTTTTCAGGGCATAACAAACTGAATGAAACAGCAGTTATTTCCTAATCAAGTGAGAATAACAAAAAAAAAACCCATCTTTTAATCTCCTAAACACTAATAGTTAGTTAAAGAAATCACAACATTTACTTGGTTGTTAAATGCAGCTTGACATATAGGCGAGCAGGTTTGCAGCAAAAAGAACAAGCAAGTCATCCCCAACTTGTATGGTTAGAAAGGAAAATTGATGATGTAGGTAAATGACAAGTAGATATAATTCTTGATTTTCCATGTAGTAATCTCTATTAGAAAGAAAAATGATGTTGCTGAATCACTGCCATGAGCTCTCAGTAAATCTCAATTTATGATAAAGAAGACAAAGGAGCACATGCACTCCCAAAGATTTGCAAATCAAAAGCAAGTTAACTGGCAAGAAGAAAATACTTGATCGCCAAACATACCTCATTTTCATCTGGAAATTCTGTACTCCCCATAAAGAGCATGTGTTCTGCACGCAAAACATACAATGTATAAGTTAAGTCGACACATCAAAAATCTAACCACGCTTTGGTTAAGCATATGCACACATGTAACACGGACCTAGAAAGTGTGCAAGCCCCGGTGCCTCAGGAGGGTCAGAGAAGCTGCCTATTCCTACACACATTGCCGCTGCTGCCTGCAAAGACAAGCAATCAAGTTCACTTATCCAATCAAACAAAATGCTAGTAACTAGACTTGGTAATCACCATTCCACCGTACCATTCTCAGTAATTATACTTGAACATAAGACAACCAAACACACAGCAAAAGCTCCATCCAAATTAGCTCAAGAAACTTAAACGTTTGTGTGAAAAAGAATGATGGTGCCATCTATAAGTACTACTAACCAAGCAGTGATATTTAAGTTTATGTAATTGTGTTTCGATCCCAAAGCCATAAAGTTCCAATCTTTTCAAACCTCTAAGCATTTTCATCAACCTAACACTGAAATTATCAAATTCCAACAACTGGGTTTCCTATAATAAACTCCAATACAAATTGGGCAGTACAAATTTTGAACACAAATGACAATACCAACCTTCTTAGTCTGAGAATCCCCTCCCTTTTTCTTCTTCAGTCCATCTTCATCTTCTCCCTCATCATCTTCATCCATCTCTTCATCCTCTCCTTCACTATCTTCGTCTTCTTCATCGTCGTCTTCCTCATCCTCCTCCATTCCTTCTTCTTCTTCTTCCATCTCAGCTTCCTCAGAGCCATTGGAGAGTTGGGAATCTCCAATCTCAGGATCGTGGACTAGCAATGCAGTGAGGCCATTCTCGAGCTCTATTAATCGGTACAGTCGTCTATCATTCGGAGACTTCAAAACGACGTCGTCCGATGAGAAAGTCCGGCGAGCCATGAAGATTGAAGAGTGTTGTATCAGTCTCGCGCCGCTAGGAGGGGTCTCTTCCAGAGTTTCAAACAGCTTTAAGCCCCTTTACTACGAAATAGAGGCCAATAACTAAGAATTACGCTCCTTATTGTAATTGGGTTCACAACTAACCTAAGTGTGGACGTGTAGGGCAACCGGCCGGGTCCGTCTGTGGGTCTATGGGAGTAGGCAACGGAGTCTCTTTTCTGGGCTTGGTCTATCTTCTAGTTTGGTCCGGATACTGAAGTGGACAGACCCATTTACAACCCAAGAGGGTTAGGGCCCAATATTAATAAATAAATAAAAAGGGCACGCAATTTTAACAATGAAGGTTTTGTAGGTTAAGGGGTGGGTTCGGTTCCGTTACAATGTAGGTAACATAAATTTTTTTTTTTTTTTCCGAAGAAATTCCATTGACACTCACAAGAAAACAATGACACACTTTTGGCGACAAAGACTTCGTTTGTATAATTTTTCAATTTCTTTTACCGATGAAATTTTGTTGGTTCTCATAAAAAAAAAATTAAAAAAAAAAGATAGACACCTTTAGCAAAAAAGTTCTGTCGGTACAAACTTCCATATTGTTAGTTGATGAAATGTCTTTGGTCTTTATAGAAAAGAAAAATCGGACACAATGATTGGGTGTTATGGATATTTTTATATAATTGGAGTCTTCTCCAAAGAAGCGTAGGTTGAGCTAGCTTGGGGCTTGCATTGGTTCATGTCTTGTAGGCTGAGAAGAAAAGGGGCTGCCTTAGGGGAAGCAAGAACAAGGCCTCTCAAAAAAGATTACTGTGGGTTTGGATTCTAACCGAGGAAAGATTAAGTCTTCTCCAAAAAAATGTAAGGGTACTAATAAGAAAGTTGATGTGGGTGAGTATTCTTAGAAGTGTTAGATGTTCATGTACCGCAATTGGGTGCTCGGCATAGGTGAGTAGTAAAATATATATCTCCCTTTGAAGGTGAGACAGTTTTTGTTTTGTAATAGGCACTAGAGCATTTATTTCTTATGGACTAGTTTTGTACCAGTGTAGGCCTAGATTAGCTTATTTTGATGTATACACTATTCTGATTTGTTCAATAAAAGTTTTACCCATAAAAATTAATAATAATAATGTAACAAGGCATAATGTGAATTAGGGCATAATTTAAAAAAATTTAAATACACACCTCAAACTACTTAATATACATTCCTATTATTTTATATTTCAAATCAGATTTTATAGGTAGGTTAAATGACCAAAATAGACATCTATGTATTAAAAGAAAAAATAATAATAATCATATGTTCCTTATATTATTCTATAATTATAAACACAATGAATTTCTATACATGGCATCCTCATTTTTTTTTTGAAAGGCATGGCATCCTCATTTAAAACAAGAATAAAGTTAGAAATCATCTAACTTAAATTTTTCTTAAATGAATTGTAATTAAATTGGTTGAGATACTATGTAATTTAGAATTTCGAAATCAATAGCATTAAATGTTTTTAAAACATATCACTTTACTCCCACTTTTTAGTTCTTTTTTTTATTTTATCTAAAAGTGATGATTAGACAATTTATTATCTAATATAAAATATCACAGGTATAAAACTTTATAATTGTTAATGTGTTTGACCATCCAATGACAACTACGTAGTTTCGCCATTGTGAAGAAACTACTGATACAATTTTGGTTGAATGTTCGACTCAAAATTTTATACTTGATGAATAGGATGTTTAGTGGATGAGAACTCAAATAATACAAAACCTATATTTTAGGTCATTTGGGTTGTGTATTTAGTAAAATGTTAGAATGAGAAATTAAATGATAAGTGTATTGAGTAAGGAGTGTGTACGTATTAAGTAATTAGGGATGTGTATTTAAAACTTCTCCATAATTTTGAGTGATAATAAGGTTATATATGTTAGATTTCTACCCATTTAACCAATTTTCATCAATGTAATAATGGTGATATGTCAAGTTTCATCAGTGGCCTTTTCATTTATTAGACTTGGAGATAGAATCACCAATAACACAGCAAAATTTTATGCAAGGGCTACATGATCGATATGGTGCAGTTGAGATTATGACGATAATTAAGTACAATAAGAAACGTATTCTTCTCATTTTGTGTCAGAATTTCTACGAAAATTACACATACTGATTCACTGGAAATAGATTCTAAGAAAACCAATTACCCCAATCATGCATGATGATAGAGTAAAAAAACAAGCAGTGATTCTGAAATTGCTGTGATTTGATATCACATCATTCATGCAAACACAAATTCTTATTACTTATTTTCCTTACTTCAAGCATTTTAATCAATATATGCCGATTTATCAAATAAGCAAACTCAAATTAATGAGCAAATTTTCAATATAAATCACAAGCCAACCTTCTTTGAATCATCAAAAGCACCTCCATCTTCTTGTGCTTCTTCATCCTCCTCTTCTTGTTTGTGTTGTGGTACTCCTTCATTGTAAATCTCAGGGTCGTGGATGAGCAATGCAGTGAGGCCATTGTCGAGCTTAATTAATCTGTAGAGTCGTTTATCATTCGGAGACTTTATTACAATATCGTCCGAGGAGAAAGTGCAGCAAGTCATGATGAGACTGAGAGGTGTGGAACGAGGGAGAGACAATAAACTCGGCTTCGTAGCCAAGGACCTCTCAGTTATATGGCTCTCACAGAGTCTCGATATCTGTTACTGGTTTTACGGGTCTTCGGAGGAGAAGAAAACATTGCATTACTTTTGTTTTTTTTTTTTCTTGGGTGGAAGATGAATGATTTTACCAAAAATGTTCTTGATAGATGGACGGTTGGACCAACTGGGCTTTACGCAGGCAATGTGGACAGGTATTACTAGTCAAAGAAAAAAAAGAAGTTGCCGATTTCTATTTGGCTTTTTTTTTTTGTATTCGCGGCCTTCTTTTGTATTCGCACACCTACTCAGACCATCTCATCTATACTATTATTTTTTTTTTTTTGAAAGGTCTCATCTATACTATTATTAAGAGAAGAGGGTTTGTTAGCCAAAGTGATCGTGAAAATACTCAAATACCCTCACACCATAAGTTATATTAAATTAATATTTAATAAATTAGGGATATAAATGTAATTAACAAAATAACATAAAAGTAAAAAAAAAAAAAAAAAATTTCTTCTGCAGATAACTACCCCTACCCACTATCTGCATTACCCTTACTTCCCCTACCCACTATCTGCAGATATCTAACACTATTTACAAATATTAATTTTTTAGTAAAAAAATTCTTGCACATGCAGAGCATGTGATTGCAGACTAGTGTCATTTATCTTATCATTCTTATGATTACTAGTGAAATTTGAATTCATAGGCCCATCACATTTGCATTAGAGACACTCCCTATTTTACAATCCACACTCCATGTTTCTTTTTTTAGTACTCTCAACATCACAGTTTTACAATAGGAGCTTCTATTCATATCTATCAACTCATGTCAAATTACCAATAAAGACATTAATAAGGAAAAACAAAAATCTCTTCTTTTTTTTTTTTTTAAATGAAAAAAAATCTCTTCTTATCTCTACGAACAGTAATATTCTTCAACTTGGGGAAAACTTTGTCCTCCAATGTAAACCTTAAAATATATATCGCCAAACGTTATTTAACGTTGTAGTCAAAATTTTCAGAATTTGACTTCCCTCGTAAAATGAAGGATGAACTTCCAAAAAAAAAAAAATTTGCTTTATCCAAGAACCCGTAACTCCAACCAAAGTCGTCTATCACCCATAATTCCTAGGATTCATGAGAAGTACTTATACCATGATCTAGGCTAAAAATAGCTACAAATTCATTCCACGCCATAAGATAGAAGCAAAACAAAACTCCACATATAGGTCTCATATACAAAATCTGGAAGCAACATATTATGAAATACCTCATCACCCATATCAAACGAAATGATCACTGGCCTAATATGATGCTCCTCTTGAAGATCATAAAAATTTTGGTATTCCTTCAGTTGCTCGCGCCAATTCCTCTGTTACTTGTATATGGAGGATGAACTTCCAAAAAAAAAATATATATTTGCTGCAATTCTAAATCTTCAAAAATTGAAGGAGGTCTAACTACTGATTTTTGAAAGTATAAATAGAATCTATAAAAAAAAAGGGGCTTTTATTGGACGATGGGCATTATAGTAAAATTAGAAAGGTGTCGATAGTAAATTGGTTATTTATAAAAGTAAGTTGGAGGTCTATTAAGCAGGGAGGTCCAAATGCCAAATTAAGAGGTATGAATCGAAGCTTACACTAAAAAAAGAAATAGAAAATTATATATAAATAACAGACCAAAGATTGAAAAACAGAAAACCCACCTTGGATAAGGACAAGGAGCCCAAGCCCAAAGAAAATAAAGCAAACTTAATCCTTTATGTTTCATTTGCAATTGCAAATTGGAATAATTTTTCATTGAAATTACAATGATGCCACTATAGGATAGAATAACCCCAAAATAGAGGTCTGATATGCATAGTACAGTAGGCTGGCGATGAGCTCTCGCGTCCTCTCCTCAAGGCATCAAGGAAGTCCTCCTCGTCTAAGCGCTCTTACGCCGGCGACCGGAACAGAGGGATGGTGGCGTCGCTGCCGATGATGATTGCGTCGTTTCGGACAATTTTGATCTGGTTGAGATCTGCGAGAAGTTCTGGTTGGTTTCAATTTGCGAATTCAAGCTTTTCCGTTATGCAATTTGGTTTTGTTTTAATTATGTACAATGAAAGCTGATTCTCACATTTTGGTTTTGGTAAAGTTACGGTGTGGAGTGTCCGACGGCACAATAAGTGGCCGGATGTGGGTAGTGGTGCTGCAGCAGGGAGAAGGTCGGATCGTTTCTGGGCTTGGCAGGCCTCCCTCATATTCTTGGACGGATCATGGGCCTGTAATCTGGATTTGGGCCCAATCTGGCTAGCTTGGTTTTTTATTTTCAGTTATTTTGTTGTTTCAATGGTAATTTATGTTCTGTTTTCAATAAATCCCGACCAACTTATGGTTCAGAGGTGTGGGCGTTGTCCCAGTCTGTGCACCTTGCGTGCCATGTCTGCTCTAGGAAGGCGGCGAGTTACTTGCTTTGTCAAATTCTCGCAGCCTCCTAGTGGCAGAATGAAACCAAATGCTACCGGAGTGTTTTTCAGGTGGCAATACAGTGGGAAAGCTGATAGTATTAGTAACTTATGGCTCCGCGTGAGCATTGTCTTTCCGCTATATCGCCATCTTTGTAAAGTGAATAGAGTAGCCTATAGAGCACTTGTAGACACAAAAAATTTAATGAAAATAAATCCATTAAATAAGTCGGTCACCACTTGAAATTATGACTGAACAGATTTAGTCAGCATGTGGGTCCCGCAAATTGTTCACGTGGCTTGTGAGTCAGCAAAATCATGCAGACTCAGAGAATGACACTTGGCGATACATGAAAGGCTCGACGGCAATAAATGAATTTGCTCTGGCTAAATCAATTGATATTAAAGCGGATCAATCAAATCAATTGATTCCGAATAAAATCAAGCATTAAATCTCGTCTGCTGATTAGATATCAATTTATTTAAATTGATAATCAAGACGAAAATCAGCCATCAAATTAATTGGCTAATTCCTTAATAGTCGTGATTAAATCAGTTAATTAAATCTGATTGATTTGATTATGCTATTAATGAAATACAATTAAAATCAGCCATCAAATTGATTGGCTCAATTCCTTAATAGTCGTGATTAAATCGATCAATTAAAGCTGATTGATTTGATTATGCTATTAATGAAAATGCAATTAATTACGTGTCATCAAGGCAGTCCAAATTAAGAGAGACGCCGACACTATAAATACCCCTCTCAAATCAAGAGAAGGACTTCGGCCGGAGAGAAAAATCACTCTCAAAGTTCATAAGTCTTCAAGCGCGTGAAGAGCCTTCAAGCTGCCAAATAGCTAGTTCATCACCAACCTCAAGTCAAAGCACTCGTCACGTGTCAACCCTCGTGGCCATCATACGACTCAAGATCAAGCGTCAATCGCCCTTGAGCCAAGTACACCATCGAGGACGACGACAGACAGAGGGACGCAAGCAGACGGAAGAAACCTCTCCAAAGCTCAGAAGTCTCCCAAGCTCGTGAAGAACCATCAAGCTGCCAAACAGTTGGTCTCTTCACCTCGCCGACTTCAGACCAGCACAGGAAATCACCTACAAGCTCGGAATTCATCAAACACGCGGATGATCAACAAGCACCAAACACATGTGCCGATTCATCCACCATCAAAAGCCATACTCGCCACGTGACACCGCTCGTGGTTCAAATCTGATCAAGTTCAAGCCTCTACAGCCCTTTATCATCCTTCGTCTTCAAGTTGTCTTCAACAAAGTAAATCCTCTACAAGTTCTTCATCAAGCTCGTGGAGAATCAACAAGCACCAAACGCACGTGCTGGTTCATCCCCTACCAAAGCCGAAGAACACTCATCACGTGACACAACTAGTGGCCTAAATCCGATCAAGATCAAGCTTTTACAGCCCTTGGTCAATCGTCTTCCTCAAATCGTCAACATAGCAAGAAGCTCACACTACAACCATTCGATTCAAGATCAAGTGCTCGCCACCCTTGGATCAAATCAACGTCAGAGATCGAATCAGAGGAGAATTTTGTGAAAGAGCATCTACAGAGATTGTAACCCGCATTTAAATTAATAAAAATATTATTTTGTACACGTGTCCTTCTTTAATTCGTTGCAGGATTTTTCGTGTTTACAGCACTCTTCGCTAATTCGTGCATGTTAGAATGCATGTTCTTAGTTGAGACACATGTTATTATCTCGGGTGATTCTCTTGGTGCTTATTGTAATTTGGGGTTTAGGCAATATGTCCCCCCCATGTATTATTTGGTTTCATTAATGGCAAAGGCTTAAGGGCAGCCGTACTGGCCGTATTTTCAAAAAAAAAAAGTTAAGCTTTGTGTTTTGAGCTTTGTTTTGGTTTGTTACAGTAGAGGAGTGGTTTGGATTTTAATCCAAGTCGTGAATTGCTATTTTGATTGAGTCTGCTTCTTTTGGATCCATCCATGTTTTTCATGGTTTCCCTATCATCTTGAAGATGATGTATGATTAATTATGTGATATAGACATTTCACATTTGACTGGCTGGGGATTACTTTAGCACGCATTGGCACTATAGGTAATGTAATTAAGTTCTTTATGATTCTCTTTGTTGATTACAAATCTTGCGTTGTTCTGTTACTGAACTGTAAGGTGTGTGTGTATGTGTTATAAGAAAGTTATATCGCATAGAACTGATACCTTATCAGCTTTTGATTTGTGTGTTTTATTCAAAGTATTGTTTTAAGTTGTGTAAGATTTTATATTTGTAGGAGTTGGTGCTGGAGGTGAGGAGCAAAAATTAGGACCGAGTACATGATTTTCATACGCCCACAGCCCCACATTAAACCAAAGACATACCACCAAAACAATACTTACAGTTGTTCATAAAATTACCAATTGTTCATAAAATATATTAGCATTTTGTGCTTTTCATGGAGATTAAAGAATTATAAAATTACCAATTGTTCATAAAACATATTAGCATTTTGTGCTTTAACCTTATCAAATTCAATTTGGTGTAGTTGGTGAATTCCTTATGAACTTGTTGGATATGAATTTTCCGATTTTGTATGATTTGCTAGATTTTCCTTATGAACCAGATTAAAGCCAAATTGAATTTGACAGATCTAACTCATGCTCTTGCTACTGCTACTGCAAATGAAGCTGCTATTAAACCGAGGACACGTTCAGCTGCATGCTCCTGCTACTACTATTGCTACTGCTACTACTCCTGCTCCTGCTCCTACTATTGCTCCAGCTACTGCAAATGAAGTTGCTATTGAACAGAGGACACTTTCAGCTGCTCCTGCTACTGCTACTGTACATGAAACTGCTACTGAACCAAGGACACGTTCAGCTGCTCCTGCTACTACTACTGCTACTACAAATGAAGCTGCTACTAAACTGATGACACGTTCAGCAATAAAGAAGAAGAAAAAAAGCTTGATAAAGAGCTTTGAGATTCTCTATCTTAGCAACGTGTTAAAGGAAGACAAATTTTTTTTTCTTTTGAGAAGTAGCATAAAGGATTATTCTTAAAAAAATAATAATAACATAAAAGGGACTATTCTCATGAAAAAAAAAAAGTAACATAAAGGGATTTGAAGTCAAAAGAAATAGGGCTGGCAAATTGGGCCGAACAGGCCGAACCAGCCGAGTTTCTAACCTGCCCGAACCGTTATGGGCCGAAATATCGGCCTACCGACAATTCAGCTCGGCTATGGTATGGATATCCGCATACCGTCAGTATACCCTACCGACCGTCTCTTCAGCTCAGCTATGGTATGGATATCCGCATACCGTCAGTATACCCTACCGACCAAAATGGATAAAAACTCGTGAGAGGGTAAGGTTTGAACCTTAAACCTCTTACACACCACCCCTGCTCCCGACCATTAGAGCAACTTGTACTCTCAGTATAATATGTTCAAATTTTATATTTATTACTACTTGGTTCCTACTATCGAATTAAAACAAAATGTCTTCATTCATTGTTTCTCCCCATTTCGAGAAACTCAATATTCTTTCTTCCTCCCTCTTTCATCAAACACAGCTTGCAGAATGCCAGAATACTGTCCTCCTCTTTCTTCTTCTACCCTCTTCGTCTTCTTTCTTCTTTCTTCTCTATATCAAGTGAACTGTTGAAACTCCAAATTCCCCAATAATCGACATCCAAGAAGTCAAAATCTGAGTTGTTCCTCCATAGAAGACAAATTGGGTCATGCAAATTTCTATTCTTTACAAAACACCAATCAATCTATCACTCCCACAGCAATTGGGTGTCTGCAAACCAATCGATCATCTTTGTTTTTTCATCAGATTTGTTCTCTGGGTTTCAATGTGGTTGCCGACCAATAGCAAACCGAAATCTCGGTTACCGATAAGTCGGTATACCGATTATATTGGACGTTAATGGTTTGAAAAATTGGCTACCGACGAAGGTTGGTTCGGCAAGTGGTTGAAGAGAAATGGCCTCGGTTTAGTACCAAATCCAGCTCTAAAAAGAAGTAGTTAATCGTAAAAAAGTAAATTAACTCATGACATGTGGCAAGTGAAGAGAAGATTATCCTTATTTGTACGATTTAGTCTTTATATGTTTAATTCAATCTTTAAAGGAGTAGTTACGGGTAAAAGAGTAAATTAACTCATAACATGTGGCAAGTGGATAGCAGAGCGTCCTTATTTGTAAGATTTATTCCTTATATGTTTAATTCAATCTTTAAAGGATGTATCTGTTAAGTCATCTTTTATCAATAACTTAAGTGTAATTTGTTAAAAAAACAAAACAAAAAACAAAACTTAAGATACTAAAAAAATTAAACAAGGAATGTGGATTGTAAAATAGGGAGTGAATTTCACTCCCCTTGCATTATTGGTGAATATCCTAACTCCTAAATTCCTAAATGATGATTTCCAAATTAAATGTACAATGAATAAATAGGTGCAAGGCATATGGGTTATACCACTGTATGGCATGGAACAATGATTTATCGAAGGTCTATGATAGACTAAGATGGAAATTTATTGAAGAAGCTAAGGGAGGAATTGGCTTCATTGGAGTTTTTCAATTTATAATGCATTGTGTGAGGTTGGTGGTAAATTACAAAATAATACTAAGATCATCTCAATGAAGATACCAAAAGCAATATGTCAATTCAAGTTTAACAGCTCATAAAAACCTGTGAGAGAAAATCTCTAGAGAGAGAGGGTCCTCCTTCTCTCTAGAAGTCTTCTCTAGATCTGCCATTATTTTGAGAGTCCACTCCTACCCCACCCGCCACCACCTCCACCACTGCCCCCATCACCTTCACCTCCATCTCCACTTTCACCCAACTTCTTTTCTCAACCAGATCTGCCCACTTCATCATCTACCAACTTCCTCTCTTTCCTCACCTGAGATTTTTAGTGATGAAAAACTCCATGTTCACCACCATATTCACCTTCTCTCCATCCCTCGTTTTCTCCTTCTCCACAGACCAATTTTCCTCTCAAGTCACCAAAATTTTCTCTCTGAGTTCTACCCCCAAATCTGTTCATGCTTTCTTTGGACGGGATTGACTATGGTTGCTTCTAGATCTGCTTACTTTTCCACTACATATAGGCAAGCTTTCTCCCGTTGGCGGATTTTTGTCCACTTTAAAGAGGTTGTCCAAATTGCTTCGGTAATCACACCCTTTACGATTACTTTGTTTCTCTTAGGCGTTCCTGAGCCTTGTGTGTGTTCCAACAGGTGGAGGAGGTGGCATGATTTGATTCTACGGTGGTGGCTTCTATTCATGGAGCGGTATGAATTCGGCGGTGGTATTTCTTTGCGGCAGTGGTTTTGGTGGCTATTTGATAGGATTAGGGTTTGTAATTTTTCTTTGGGCTTTTGGCATGTAGCTGGGTTTGACCCATTGTGGGCTTTATTTTATGTTTGCTGGGCCTATGTGTCTCATTTGCTGGGACTATGTGCCTCTTTATCTGGGCCTATGTGCCACTTTTGCTGGGGTCTTATGTACCTCTTGTATTTTGCTTGATCCTTTGGATCTTCTAATACAGTCATTGACAAAAAAAAAAAAGTTTAACAGCTTATGTGTTGGGTTGCCAATTTGGATACGGATGGATGACAAAAATCTTCATCGGGTATTCGACCCTAACGGGGAGAAATTTGGGGGAAATTGGGTAACGGCGATGGGGATCCCCAGTATTCGAATTATGAAATCGGGTACGAGGCGGAGATGGTATTTTGATCCCCATACCCATACCCACCCAATAAAAATGATCTGAAATATGTGTGTGTATGTGTGTGTGTGTGTGTATATATATTATTGGCAAAATAGTCAAATTACCCCCTGATTTATCCCATGATTATCGATTTACTCCATGACATTTTAATTTTGATTATTTACACCGCCACTTTTTCAATTGTTGCCGATTTACCCCTACCGTTAATTTTTGGAATTTTCATCTAATTTCTCCGTTAGCTTGGTTAGCATGTGAGGAGTATTTTGGTCTTTCCAATTGTCTATGAAAAAAAAAAATCAAACCAATAATCAATGTCAAATTTTAGGACAGAGGGATCTGGAGATAGACATGCCACCGATCGATGAACCCAATGATGAAAGGGCGCAGTCAATACATGAGCATTCTGGCATCTGGATCTGGCGAGAGAGACCATGTTAGAGAGAGAGATTTGCCTGACCAAAAGTACAAGGGTATGTGTACAGAAGACCTAATGGTAGTGGTCCATTTTTACTTTTTTTTTTAATCCTCTATGCTCTCTTCTCTTCAAGACTCTTAAGTTCTCTTCGATGTGGGACTTCTTCACTTGTTGGAGCCAATGAATTTGGCAAAGCCAGCATTATGTATGTGGGTGTGATCTTTGCTTAGTTGTTTAAGTTAAAATATGGAAAAGGATTGGAACAGATAATCCATTTTATAGACTAGGTGTCGTTTGCTCATATCTCTGATTCCATAATTAGTCTCAACCATTCTTGTGGTTGAGTCACCTTCCCCAACGGCTAACCAAACCCACAACGACCCAACGCCTACAAGCAAACCCCACCTCTGATATACGACCCACACTCACCCAAACGCCCTCAGATAGAAACGCAGGAAAGTCAAAGAGATGGCGTACATGTTCACTTCTCCAATAGGAAAACAGGGACAACGAAGCCAACAACCTAAAATTTCGACCACCAAACGAAAGATTCAAGCTTTCTACACACCAAAGACTCTAACTTTGTTCACCTCTTAGCTCAATCTCCAACAAAAATAGAGGAACAATAACCACCCCAATCTCCCTCTTCTGCCTATATATAGGGACCACGAGGGTACAAGGACCGTTGGACGTGCAAGGACGACGGTACCAGATCTTACCACGTGTCCGACATCTCTGAGCGTTACAGAGGTCATGCGTCTTCGCCTTGCCTCCTTACCACTACTCCATTATTAGACGTTACGAACTCCAGTACACCAGACTTCTCGCACACGAAAAATAAATGACAGCAGCACACGTGTCATTAGGGATCATCATGGGCCGGGCTAGGGCCGGCCCTACCCTAAATTTTAGGGCTTAGGGTAGGGTCGGGCAGGGCCTAGTCAAAGTCAACAAAATTTAGGGCCGGGTAGGGTCGGGCCAGGGCTTAAATATGCTAACCCTTACCCGCCCGAAAAGCCCGATCCGTTAGGGTCGAAAGGGCCGGGTCGGGCCGGCCCTCAAATAGGGCCAAATAGGGCCGAAATGGGCCAAAAAAGGGCCTTATTTTTGTTTAACAAAAAAAAAACTATTTTTTCTTCTCAAAATATGGCTTAATGGTATATATTGGTAATAAAAGACTCATTGTTTTTATTGAACATATTTAATACACCACACACACTTGTAACTTATAACATTTATTAATATTAGTTAAGGGGTTATATTCAATTAACTATCTAATAAATCTCTCAATATTAATTGTTGTGTAACAAAGAAAATAGAAATTAAAGAAAACAAAACTTATGAAATCAATTACAAAGAAATAAATAAATTGCATACATAGAAAAAAGAGAAACATAATTAAAAAATAGAAAAAATAAAAAAAATTTAGGGCTTATTCGGGCGGGCCAAAAATTTCGAAATGGAAATTGATCAATCTGACAATGGTCATATGCATATACAACAGTAGTAGTATTGTGTAAAAAAATTATGTCGATCTGCATTAAATAAGGCACCAAACGGAGCGGTCAACACTTTGTATAAGCAAACTTCCGTAAGGGGAGCGGCACCTTTTGCGGACAAACATCCCCGTATTTTGACAGCAGGTGATAGACCCCTCCCCATGAGAGTGTGGGAGCTGATAGATCAAAAAAAAAAATTGCAAATTCTTGGTTATGAGCATATTTGTGTTAGGTTTTATTTAGGGTATGGAGTTGACCGGGTGATAGAGACCCAACCGAAGGTGGAAGTCACTGAAATTTTACCGCTACCATATATTCATATACGGACGACATCCAACGGTGCATTTTAAAAAATTCCATTTCGTCCCCCATTTTGCTCATGGAGGATAACAAGCCTAATAAACGAGTTATACTACATTAATAGGCATATAAGGATTATATGTGATCCAAAAATTCTGAAATGGAAATCGACCAATCTGAAAATTCTCATATGTTTATACATTGATAGGTATTGTGTAAAAAAATTAGGCCGATCTACCATGAATAAGGCGCCCAATGTAGCGGTCAACGCTTTGCACAAGCAAACTTCCCTAAGGGGAGGAGCAGCACCATGCGCGGACAAACGTTGCGGAATTTTGACATCCATAAGTAGACCCCTAGCCATGAGAGTGTGGGAGCTGAAAGATCGAAAAAAGTGAATTGCCAAGGACCGGTTAAGAGCATTTGTTTTATGTTCTATTTAGGGTATTGAGTTGACCGGGTAGATCGAGGTCCAACCGAATGCGGGAATTGTTGAAATTTCTACCACTAACATATATTCATAAGAAAACAACATCCACGGTTTAATTTTAAAAATTCCATTTTGTCCCCTATTTTGCTCATGGAGGGTAACAAGCCTAATAAACAAGTTCTACTACATTACAAGACATATAAGGATTATGTGCGATCCAAAAATTTTGAAATGAAAATCGATCAATCGGAAAATTCTTATATGTTTATACAATAGTGATAGGTATTGTGTAAAGAAATTAGGCTGATCCGCCGTGAATAAGGCACCTAACGGAGCGGTCAACGCTTTGCACAAGCAAACTTCCCTAAGGGGAGCGGCACCATGCGCGGACAAACGTTGCGGAATTTTGACATCCATAAGTAGACCCCTATCCATGAGAGTGGGAGCTGAAAGATCGAAAAAAGTGAATTGCCAAGGACTGGTTAAGAGCATATTTATTTTATGTTCTATTTAGGGTATTGAGTTGACCGAGTAGATCGAGGTCCAACCGAATGCGGAAATTGTTGAAATTTCTACCACTAACATATATTCATATGCAAACAACATCCAGCGGTTCATTTTAAAAAATTCCATTTCGTCCCCTATTTTACTCATGGAGGGTAACAAGCCTAATAAACTAGTTATACTACATTACAAGACATATAAGGATTATGTGCGATCCAAAAATTTTGAAATGAAAATCGATCAATCGGAAAATTCTTATATGTTTATAAAATAGTGATAGGTATTGTGTAAAGAAATTAGGCTGATCCGCCGTGAATAAGGCACCTAACGGAGCGGTCAACGCTTTTCACAAGCAAACTTCCCTAAGGGGAGCGGCATCATGCGCGGACAAATGTTGCGGAATTTTGACATCCATAAGTAGACCCCCTACCCATGAGAGTGTGGGAGCTGAAAGATCGAAAAAAGTGAATTGCCAAGGACCGGTTAAGAGAATATTTGTTTTATGTTCTATTTAGGGTATTGAGTTGACCGGGTAGATCGAGGTCCAAACGAAGGCGGAAATTGTTGAAATTTCTACCACTAACATATATTCATATGCAAATAACATCCAGCGGTTGCATTTTAAAAAATTCCATTTCGTCCCCCATTTTGCTCATTAAGAAGTTAACATTACATTGGTAAAATGGTTTCAACTCGACCAATTGATTATTTTTAGTTATGTTGATTACTTGATTTATTTCAAAATTGGTATTACATGAATATATTGTCCAATTTGAAATAATAGCTTTGTAATTATTACAGTTAATTAGTTAACAGTAATTATTGGTAAATATTAAAATACCCATAAGATTATATTATAATGGCGGCGTTTTTGCCGAATTAACTGTTAATTCTTTAAAAAAAAATATTTTTTTCTTCTCAAAATATGGCTCAATTTAAAAGACTCATTTCCTAATATGCAGATTGAAATAATTTTCTACACTTCCATAGTTTTATACATATAACACATGTAATAGAAAATAACAAAAATAAAATATAAATTTTAGGGCCGGGTTAGGGCCGGGCTGGGCCTATCCCTTTCGGGCTCAATCGGGCCGGGCCGTAGGGTAGGGCCGGGCTTTATTTGGTTGACCCATACCCTACCCTAAATAAAAAAGGGTCGGGCCGGCCCGCCCTAATGGAAGGGCCGGGCCGGGCGGGCTTAGGGCGGGCTTAGGGCCCAAGGGTCATATGATGAGGCCTACGTGTCATCAGGGCATAAAGTATGAGCCAAAAGATGCATGAAGCCCTACCACCGATTCGCGATAGCAACACAATGATAACTGCGAGAACGATCTCCTCACCCCAGTCAAGTCTCCTCTTATGTGGGGACTAGGGGTAATGGCTGTACGGAAGCCACGTGGCGTGAACTCGCCTTGCACTTCCGATACTTTTACCAAAGACAAACTCCCCACCCAAGAGAACTCTTGACCGGGGACTTGGGGGACTTGTTGGTATACACATACCTCATAGGCACAAGTATCGGAAGCACAAGACTCGTATTGCCAATACATAAGCAAGGAAAGCTCCTAGCTGAGGGTCCCGATACTCCTCGGGGCGATATCGGGAACCCGAAGGGCCTCACACCGAAAGAAACGGAACCAAGCTCCCACAAATCTGCTACATTAAGGTCATCTCCAACAATCTAAAGAGATAATTGTTTACTATTGCCTTCCATTATTATTATCTTATAACGATACTGACTTAGGCATTGGAGCGTTGAAGGTCGGCACACTCGGTCTTCCCTCTGACATTCTTCCTTTTTGCAGATAAGCGAGACCGATAGCGATAGTAGCAGACCGAGACACCCTATGTTTAGTTGGATCAGACCCCTCTCAAGACAGCTGAAACAAACTTCATCAAAATCTTTGCAATATTCTTTATGAACACTGAAAGTAAAAAATTAAAACACGAAGAAAAAAAAAATCTTTTCTTCATTGCTCATAGTTGTTAACTTACTAATCTTTTGATATAGATTAAAATAGAACATTGAAACTGAAAAAAAAAAAAAAAAGGAAGTAAATCAGATTATGCTTTTAATAAGAAACTTTAATATTTTAGTTTTGTTATTGGCAGATTTTTGTTAACTTTTTTTCTTTTTTAATTGGATATGTCATATAAGGATATTTCTGGAAAGAGAAATGGGTTAGATAAGTAAATTTAATAATTAAAATTAAAATGTAGGGTGTAATGAGCAAGTAGGGTGAACAAAGTAAATGATAGTGTGGTAATAGCGGCACCCTATTTTTATGAATTAAGTATGAGGAAAAAGCCCAAATGCTAGGTCCGTTAGGATTTCAAGTTTTTTGGGTGTTTTGGATTTCATGGAATTTGTAATCATAGCTTTTCAGATCCAGTGTTAGATACCTAGAACTTCTACCATGGGGTTGATATGTAATGGAATGGGAATCATCTCTAATTCAATTTACGTTGTTCCAGATGTGTTGGAATTATTTTTGTTTGCAGATGTGTTTGAATTTATACTTTGCTTTTGATTTGAACTATTAAAACCTAGTATCTTGGAGAAATATTTCATCTTTGCAAGAATTACCAGGAATCAATTTTGTTACCATAAAACAATTTTAAATGGGGTCCATGGGTAAAACTGGAATGGAATTTGTAGAAAACTTGTGTGTGTGTGTGTTTGGTATTTTGGTACCAATTGGCCTCGGATGACTTAAAAGAGTCGTAGCAAAGGAACCAAGCGTGTGAGAAGTTGAGCAGGCAATATTAATTATATACAAAGAAAACATGGAGTATTTGTCAGGATGGAAAAGTCCAACGCCCGTGAAATTGTTTGTGGCTAAAGACCAATACACACTGCAAGTCCTCAAACCTTAGGAGCTTTGCCTCAGCCTAAGCAGTCTTCATCCTTGTTCAGCAAGCGAGGCTAGTGTTGAGAGAAAATTGCACATAGTGAGCGTAAATGTCACCCAACATAATTTCACTCGTATTCATTTAGTGAACAGAGTTTTAATTATTTCGGGTTTGACCCATTCAAGACAGAATGTGCTCTTAATTACAATCCCTTGTTACAGGGAAACACCCTTTGATTCAATTTATGAAGAAACCAATTGTGGATGTGTGTTTGTTTGTTTGTTTTTGCGGCTGCACCCGGATATTTTGAATGGGTTACCTACGTACCCTTGGAAAGGGATCATACAACTCATAGTTCAAGAATTCCAATGGGTGAATGACGCATTGGAAGGTATTGCTTTTTTAGAATATGAATAGTGTTTGGACGAATTTGGTGTAAGTGAACCAGAGATTCGATTTTTTTGGAAAGGTTGTGACGTTTCCTAGTGTTTGGCGGAATTTGACTGATGAGGTCAGGGATTCAGATTGGATGAACCAGGGAGTCATGGATTTTATTTGGGAAGGCTGTGATGTTTCCTGGTGTTTGGCAGAATTTGACTGATGAGGTCAGGGATTCGGATTAGATGAACTAGGGAGTCAAAGATTTTGTTTGGACTTGCGGTTGCATCTAGTGGGTCGCTAGATTGCCTACATACCCTCGAGGAGGGATCAAACCATTGTAGTTCTTGAGAATTTGTATTTCTAGTGTTGGGAGGATTTGACTGGAGTCAGTGATTCAATTTAGGAATGGCTGAATTTGACTGGTGGAGTCAGGGATTCTGTTTGGATTTGTGGTTGCATCTAGTAGGTCTCTAGATTGCCTACATACCCTTGAAAAGGGATCAAACCGTTGTAGTTCATAAGAATTTGTATTTCTGATTTTGTATCAACTTTTGTGTTTGACGGATGTAAATATATTTATTTTTCTGAATCCGTCGAATGTATTTCTTTTGCAGAGATTCAAATCGTAGAGCGTCTGTTAATCTGATTTGGGCACCCACTATGCCGAATTCGTAATGGGCCGTGGAATAGGCTTTTGTGTTGTCAACGAACTTGGCCGGACCCGAACATCGAAATAAACCATTTGGAAATGGGCTTCAAGATGTGTAGGTGGGTGATTTCGCAAGCCCATGGATGGACACCCATTAATTTATATCCACACCCAATTTGAGCCTAATGTCTTGGGCCATCTGGTAAAGGCCCTGCAGTAGGTGTACTCCCCATCTCAGGTAACTCGAATAAGCTCCGTCTCTTCTTTGGAGAATATCCCTAGCGTGATTATCTGTCTAAGATGGAGATCGAACTGGAGATGGAAACCGGCTGTCAGAGTTCGAAACGGAGAAGGAGTTGTGCTAGTGAACTCAAAGTCCAGATCCTATGTTGGATTCCATGCATTCTAGAGTGGGTAATAGATTGGATCTGCTCACCTACCCTTTGTAGCTCCAATTTCTTGTTTGTTTACTGACTGGGTTTGATTAAACATTGTTATCCAGATTTTCTGCTACGGGTTCAGAGCGACAATTAATGCCTCAACTTGTACGAACCCATCTTACTACTTCTTTTCTGATTATCAATTATCTGGGCTCAGTTGTAATTCAAAGCTGGAGTATATTCGAAATCAACCTGCAGCAAACTTGTTTGATTATATTTATATATATATATATGTGTGTGTGTGTATTTGAAAGCTTTGATCTGCATATTTTGACAAGCTCCCATTCAATTATATATAATCAAAACTATTTGTCATTATTTGCAGGTCTTGAACATTTCTCCACAATCAATACTTTGGAAAGGTAGGCTTATTTATTAATCTTTGTACTCTTCGTTCACCACCGCTTCAAAGATTGACCTTGCTGCCATATTGATTCCAGAAAACAGAAATTTGATTCAATATACTCTACTTCCCCTTTGACATGCATGGCATGTCTCTGCATGTTTGAATAATCAAACTTGGGCCTTTGTCTTTTTGTTCATCACCACCGTTTGCAATCAATTATGCATATTTGAAAGCTCTTATGTCTAAAGCCCTTTGTCTTCTTGCTACATGTTCAAGTTTAAATTCTTGTCTTCATTAAACAATTGAAACTTGACTTCATTTTGTCTTCCTACTGATCATTCCACCGCATCAAAATGGCTGCTCCATTAATTAATTTTGCCACCAGATTTTGCTTTGATTGTCACCACCGTTCACGACCGCAATTGACACGAAAGCTTCTGCATATGTAGGGGCAATTGAGTCTACACCGCCAAGCCCCGGAGATCAATTTCAGAGAGATAATTAAGTACTGTAAAGACCAACAATCTCGCTAACTCTCTTCTTTTATTTCTCTTCCTTTGTCTGCGGCTCTGCCTTCTGACTTTCTTCTTTTATTTCTTTTTGTATGCAGGTTATAGAGGCGAAACATTAAGGGTGAGGCTTTGTATTTCTCTGCTTGGCATGTTGGATTGGTAGCTTAGGATTTGTACTTCTTTTTGGAGTGGTGGTGGAAAAGTTTTGATATGATGGAAGGAGAAAAGCAAGGCAGGAAGCTTTTTATGTATTTCTGAGTTTGAAGGCAGTGAATGTATTGCATAGGTTGTGACACCGGAACTCGGCCGTTCATGAACGATCCTATGTTCCAATGTTAAAATAGCAGCAGCCATGTTGTATTAAGACGTCGGTCGTTCATGAACGACCATGTCAGTCTTAATGCAAGAGAAGATCGCCCGGCCGTTCTTGAACGACCATGGTTGTCTCAAAAGGGTGTCGGTTCTTCAAGAACAACCCCCTTTTACTTGAAGCCAACCTGTTAATTCCCTGCCGAAGCAAACAAGAGCAGCATGATGCAGTGTATACCTGAACTTCTCCCTTCAAGTTGCTTTGATTTCGCTCTCTATTTTGGCAGCGTCTTGGCCTGTTGTTTACTGAATATTTCTCTCTTCTCTCCCTCTATATCTCTTCACGTTGGTGTCTTTATATAATAACAGAGTTGCTTCTCAGAGCTATCTTTCCTCAAAACTTGTAATTTAAATTTTGAATGACAAGATTTGAATTTGGATAACAACCTTATCTTGCACTTTGAATAGTTTGACCAGCAGTGAGTCCATAGTTGCTTCACGTTTAGACTTTTTCAAAGCTAGTAAACTTTGAATAGCAGTTCGTCTCTCTTTGCTTCATTTGAAATCGTCAAAGTTTACTTTGAATGGCAATATCTCTTGGTTTGCCGTTTGAAATAGTCAAAGGTATAATAACTTGTACCATATTCTGGAGATAATCAAGCTAACCGAATTTGAAAGCTGCTGGACTCTTTCATTGTTGCATTAGACCTATATTTGCATTTTGAGTTCGTGAAATTTTTGGTTTCAACAGCTAGCTAGATTCGGTACCCAGAAGCCCTGCTACCTTTCCTATTCGGAGAACACAACTTCTCCATCCGAGAATTTCCAATGATTTTTGTCTATCATACTTCTCTTCCACCAAAATATTGCAAACAACTGTACGTTGCATTTCGTACAAAAATGAAGTGTGAAGTACGAAACAATTAGTCACATAAATTGTTGTGCAACTTTGATCAAAATTTCCTTGCAGGTGTTAGTAAGCATCTTTTCTCTCCAATCACTTTCTTTTCTTTTAACAACTGAAAAATTTGAACTTAAGCCTTCAAAACTTCATTGTTTCTTTTAATGGTTCAATTTCTACTCAATACTTAGAGTTCAGTTTCTTCTATCAACAAAGATCCATTAGTACTTTGTGTAGAATAGATCATTTAGTTGTAAACAAGTTAGCATTGTTGCTAGTTAATGTGGTTGTGTTGAATACCACTAATCGTGAACTGTAATCACTTTGATTCATATTGGATTTGATTCTAGTGTAGGCTACGTTATAAACCTTGCAATGAAGTTTCCTTAGTGGTGAGGTTTACATCGCGTCAACAAATACTTGTATCAAAATTGTGTGTGATTGTCATTATAGGACTACATTTGTTGGTCAGTCTTTCATAACTGTTCTATCTAGTGTTTTCACTTATGAAGCCGATTTAATATTATTTTTTAAAACCCTTCGTCCACCCCACCTGTACATATGTCAATGAGAATCGAACTCATGACATTTACAATGTTAGAATTATATGTTATCAACATATCACAGCTCAGTATTATGAATTTCAATTCATGCATTTTATTTTCTTGGGTAAAAATAAAAAATAACATGGTACTTCTTTCATATCTCCATTATTATCATTTAGACCTCACAACATTTTTGAATTTTTTCTTCTTCTTATTTTACCCTCACACCAAACAAAACAAAACAAAAAACCACAGCCACCCCCTTCTCAAGTTCCAAGTACCCAATAAATCAACAATCTAAACCTTCCCGGCGTTGGCACCATAAGCTCTTTAATATACGCTAATCAGAATGATTCCTTGTTAATTTGATTAATTAACATTGAGGTCATTGTTTGAATGTCGAATATTGTTATAGCTACTAAGCTCTTTGTGTACGGTATAACGGGAATTATAAAGCAAGTTTTTCAAAGAGCATAGCAAGAAGTGGAGGTGTGAACAATGCTCCAAGAAATACGCACTGCAATATGATTGGAAGGCTCATATGGAGGCCTACAGCACCAGAGAGCATAATGGTGCAAAACCCTGCATGTTCTCTATGTAGACTTTAACAAAATTTAATTGATTCTATTTTTTTTAAGATACAAGATGATAATTGCATGCTTGAAGGTATTACAATTATCATATGTGTAATTATTTTACATTTGGATGCTTGCAGATGGAGATTGCAGAGGATATTTGAGAGTAAGTTTGCAGATGGAGAGGAAGAGAAAGAGGTAGAAAAAGAGAGGGTAAAATTGTCAGTTTGAGCATAAGGAGGTCATACACAACACTTATTTGTCAACCGTCCGATTTCAATCAGACGGCCGGTAAGTGACCAAATAATCCATAGTCAGCTGTTGACCAGGAGAACGGGACTGTACACATGCTATCATAAGAAGTTCGAATAGAAATACTAAAAATAAAAATAAAAAAGTGGAGAGGAGGGTGTAATCGTAAAAGAAAAAGGAATGTATGAATTTCTTTGTCCTATAACTTTTCATATTCCATAGCATTTGGAAAAAAAAAAAAACATTACATAACATTCCAAAAAAAGAAATCATCCATCATTGATTGATCCTAAATTCCTGATAACTGATGAGCACGAGAGCATTTCCACATAATTTGTACCATGAATAATGGCCCACCAAGAAAATGGGCTTTGGACAAAAATGGCTTAGGAGACAATGAGGCATTGTGTCTGTTTTTCTGTTGTTTTCACTTGCGTAGCAGGATTATATAGTTGAGATAATGAACCTCATTTCGAACCTTTGCCTTTGAACATATATAGCCAGTCACACATCATCCCACATCATTAGAACGTACATTCATATATAGCCAATAAGATCGTTCCACATCATTAGACCGTACATCTGTGCAAGGCACTTGTGTAAAATGTCATATCTAGAGTAGGGCTCTTGTTTTCTTTTGATCTATGTGCAAAGCACCTGTGTAAAATGTCATATCTAGAGTAGGGCACTTGTTTTCTTTTGTCTTGCACTGTGTAAAATGTCACATCTAGAGTAGGGCTCTTGTTTTCTTTTGATCTCTATACAAAGCAATGTGTAAACTGTCATATCAATCTCTGTGTAAAATGGTATTAAAATAAACGCGCACATTGATTCCCTACGTGATGCATCTCTCTCTCTCTCTCTCCTTCTATATAAAGCCCTACCATCTTCCCCATGTTTTCGCACATCAAAGGCGCAAAGCCGAGCAGTATTCCACTGTCATAAAACAGGGTAGGAGTCCTCAAACGGTGTAATAGAAATTAATAAAAAGATGCATTGTCTGATAGATTTGAGGTACGTAAATTCCCCCGCTCATAAACCTCACTCTTCTCTTCCTAACCTCCCAAGACAATGATTCTGCATTAGAACTTGGCATCTTCCCCCAAAATCATCATCCCTTTATGAAACTGGCATATCTATTTTTTGCCATTATCTTGCTGCTCTTCCTTTTAACCTCTTTTAAACTTCCTCTCATGGCCCGACCAATCCCATTTCAAGTCAAGGATTTCTCAGGTCCTTTTTGCATCTTGTTGCTGGCCTCAATCATGTTACCAGCATCTCTCTTCTGCTTTGCCTTCCCTATACTTATAATTTTGACTCCTTGGTATCCATTGCTTATGAATGTGTTCAAGCACATCTTGTGCTGTGTTTATCACACCCTTCTAGTCATCCATACTTTTATTGTCATTTGCACAACCACTCAACATCAAGCAAATGGAGATCAACCAATAGATCCTCAAATTCTTTAAGTTTATGAGTTTATTGATATTGAAGAGCAAGCAGTTGATGAAGAGCAAGAGTAAGTACTTGAACATGCCCCAGCTTGAAGTCAAGTTTGTTTTAGCAAGGAGATAGTTACTCAAATAGAAATAAGTCGCTCAAAATAAGGTTAAATTTTAGTGATTGAAGTTAAATATTTGATATAGGCACACTTTATCCTTTATATCTTTGTTGAGATAATATGTTGTTTTAATGTTTGACTGATGTAATAGGTTTATATTCAAGATGTCTTGGCTTTCATGTACGTGTATATCATCATGTGTACATGTCTATCAACCAACTTTCCAGGAAAAATCACCACTAGAAAGTGGCCTATCGCCACTACACAATAGTCATGATAAAACCTTTTTCTGTCACAAGCCGGCCCAACAGTTTAAAGATACTATCCATCCTTTTTTTTTTTTCATTTGCCAAAGTTAAAAAAAAAAAAAAGACATAATAAGGGTTAACAAAAACCAATCTTGTTTCTCTCTCTTCCACGCTGGCTGATCGATGCCTCTGTCCAAAGGTGAGGGACAACTGACCTACTACACAGTCTCTTTTTTCGATAAGGCACTACACAGTCTCTTAATTGTCGTCAGATCAACCGATCAGCGATTGCTAATCTCTCCTCAATATTTTTATGAATTGGATCTGAGGAAAAAGCCCAAATGAGAGGCCCGTTAGGGTTTCAAGTTTTTTTGGGTGTTTTGAATTGCATGGAATTTGTAATCTTAGCTTTTTAGATCCAGTGTTAGATACCTAGAACTCCTAGCATGGAGTTGATATGCAATGGAATGGGAATGATCTCTAATTTAGTTTATGTTGTTTCAAATGTGTTGGAATTATTTTTGTTTGCCGTTGTGTTTGAATTTATACTTCGCTTTTGATTGGAACTATTAAAACCGAGTATCTTTGAGAATTTCATCTATGCAAGAATCACCACGAATTAATTTTCTTACCATAAAACAAATCTGGATGGGGTCCATGGGTAAAACCAGAATGGAATTTGTAGAAAACCAGTATTGGAAATTTTACATATGTTTAAGGAAAACTGAAATTGGGAGAGAATTAAGTCGTGCTTTCATTGATAATAGAGGCTTCTTTATATAGAGGATTACAAGACATAGAATCAGAGTTGTACAAGGAAAGATAATTATACAATTAATCGGATATCTATGAATATCTCCGAGAATATCTCTAATTCTAAACCCTATTACAACTAGGTCAAGTAATCTAGAGTTTGGGCCAGACACATATTCTGGATTTACTTGAACACTCCCCCTTGTGTCTCTCAAACGTGTTGCTCCTCTCGTTGCCTCATTAAAAACCTTGCCGAGTAACAAAAACTTTGTGGGACAAAAATAACCTCAGTCAAAGGGGGAAAAGAGCACAACACACCCTTTACGTTTCGAGACCATACATGTAGACATCTACCCCTGATGTCTGCATCTCCCCCTGATGACTGATCACTACGGTCATGGGAGTTCGGATAACTTCCGCAAATGATGCTACCAACATGTTTTTCGAAAGTGGAATTTAGGCAATGACTTAGTGAGCAAGTCTGTCATACTGTCCTTAGATCAAACCTAGTTCACTTTGATCTTGAGGAGAGTTTGTTGTTGCTGATTATTCTTAGTGTTGTTGCTTTTGATGAAGCCTTGCTTCACTTATTCAAAATAAGCAGCATTATCTGAAATGCTCGTAGGCTCATCTGTGGTAGACTTCAAACCACAATTGTTTGAACATGCATAATTATGGATCCAATCCATATACATTCACGAACCACTTTGTGAAGAGTAATAGTCTCTGCATTGTTCGAAGATATAGCGACTAGGGTCTATTCTGTAGACCTCCAAGATATCACAGTCTTTTCCCATGGTGAACACTTAATCAGTCTGGGAATGACCTTTGTATGGGTCAGAGAGATACCCAATATCAGCAAAACCTTCCAAAACACATGTTATTTTGGGATGGGGATAGTAGAAGCAGGCCAGTGCTGGCTGTAGGGATAGAACAAGCCCATATCAATCGTACATCTCAAGTACTGAAAGATATCTTTTACACCAATCCAATGGTGCCGCGTTGGCACAGAGTTATATCTAGCTAACAAGTTCATTGCAAATGAGATGTCCAGTCTTGTGCATTGAGCTAAGTACAATAATGCGCCTATTGTACTTAAGTAAGGCACTTCTACCTCTAGCACATCTTCATCATCATCTTTTGGATGAAGAAGATCATTTTCAGGATCAAGACTACGGACGATCATGGGGGTGCTTGAAGGCTTGACCTTGTCAAAATGCCTAAGCATCTATCGACACGATGCTTAAGTTCCAAACCGAGACATAATCGTGTTCTCCCAAAATCCTTAATCTCAAACTTGGATTTCAAGTGTTTAGCAGTTTCCTTTAACTCTTTAAGGGCTTCCAATGAAGATCATATTCAACATAAACTGCGATGAAATCCGAAACTTGTTATGGAAACGCGTGAGCATATCCTTTCCCAATCAAGTAGTCACTTTAGTGAGCATTTCAATCTTATTGTAAACGCGCTCCGTGGTCTAGAACCACTTGACTTGGGTAAATGAAGTTCACCATGAACCTTCATGTATATTCCGTATCTAGATCCCCATAGAGATACGTAGTGACCACATTTGTAAGCTGCATGTTCAGTTATTCAGAAACTACCAAACTGACAAGGTAGTGGAGTGCAATGACATCCATTATGAGAGAATATGTCTCATCGAAGTCGATTCCAGAGCGTTTTGTGAGAAGCCTTGCGCCATAATTGTCATCACTTTTTCTCACCATGCTTTCTAACAAAGACCCATTAGTCAATAGGTTTTATGTTAGGAGGTGTTGGCATCACTAGCTCAAAAACCTTCATTTTCATTAGAGAATCCAACTTAACCTGGATCATATCTTTTCATTGAGGCCAAATTTCTCTACGTTGGCATTCATTCCTCAACGGAGCATGGTTCGATGTCATCGGACTTAACAAACTCATGCAAAGCGAAATGCGCAACTACATTATCAATTATGATGGAGTTTCTATCCCACGTCTCATGTACACTAGTGTAATTTTCAAAGAGCTCTATATTCTCATGAATAGGTTCTGACGTTGAGGCGTCCCCCAACGATAACCATAATCCGGAAGATTCTCATGAGACAGATTTTGAGTCTTGATGATCAAGGATTGGAATGTGCCAAAGTATCCTTCAAACCCACAGGCCTCCCACGCATCCTAGCTGGGGCCATGACCTATAACACCAGACTGCCACTCTCTTTGGCGTTGGCGCCATGCCTACCTCCTTGTAGGTAGAGCTACGTCCTCTCGTAGGGACGTCCATCCTTGCAGGCATGTTTGCAGCATATTTGTGTGATCTCGTCACTTTAACAGGGATCGAGATGAGACATAGTGGGGACAGACCACGACAATTCATATTGTTCCTGCTGAACATCTGTGTTCTTATCTCCCCCTAACGACGGGAAGACTGTCTCATCAAAGTGACATCCGCAAATGTAGGGTAAGGAGATCGCCTAGCAAGGGCATTAAGTGGCGGAAGACTAATGGAATCTCAAATCCAACATAGTTGCCCATTCGTTTGTAAGGACCCATCATAGAGCGTTGTGCCGGTGCAATTGGCACATAAATGACACACTCAAATATGCGTAAGTACGATACTTATACCTAGTCACTAGCTGTAACGCAGAGGTAGATTGAGTGGCTGCCCAAGCAGATATAAGGAGATTGGTGCGCATTACCAATGTCCGAACTACCATCGTACTCGTTTCTGCGAGACCATTTGGGTGTGTTTATGAGAATATGATGTCTAACATCAGTCTTATTGCAATAACCATCGAAAGTCTTCGATGTAAACTCTCTAGCATAGTCAAATCCAATTGACTGAATAGGATGATTCGGGGAGTGAGTTTGTTTTTATATGATATGTGCTAGGAGTGTAGCTTAAGCAGCATTACAAGTGGAAAATGGCACAACATGTGACCAGCATGTTTGCTTGTCAACCAACATCATGAGATATTTAAATGTCCGCAAGTTGGTTGAACTAGTCCACATAATCCCCACGGACTCTATGTAAGAACAGAATGAGTGTTTTCATATCCTTTGCATAAGACGGTCTCAGTCCTAACTTCCTCAAGGAACGGGATTTGTAAAATGAGCGAGAGGTCTTAGAATCAACCAATGAGGATTTTGGTTGGGCCTAAGCATCTAATACACTATTTGAAGCAAAGTTGGTGATTGCCACATCACCTGGGACATCATCACCATGATGTACACTATCCATGGTGTCATGGATAAGGACTATGCCAGCCCTAGGCTGGTTGGTGGTGGATGGTGGCGGCTCCAGAGGCAGCGGCGGCGGTCACGCTTAGTCTAAGAATCAACTTTTGATTCATGCTTCGTTTCGCTTGAAAGAAAGGATGTCTATGTGAAGTCTTTAGTAGACAGATCATCATATCATGACCAGGATGACCTATCCTGTCGTGACAAAGGCAATATGTGTCTAAATCCAAGAGATCTTCTCTCATGACTTTATTGGATTTAATAGCTTGAATAGTGACATAAAGTCCACTAAAGAGACACATAAACTTCTCTAAGATGCGCCTTTATTTGCAATAGTTAGAGGTATTACAAAGGAACTCTTTTCCGTTCTTAGTATGCGTTTCCGCATGGAATCCGTTGGCTATTCATAGGTGCGATTTGCCCTAGGAGTGTAGAGAGTTTCTGTGACAATAATCAAGGTGCCATTTGGCAAGGGGAACTTGGGCTATTCCATGTCTTTGAACTAATACTGATGGCCCAGCCATCGTAGTCACAAAAAAATATGCTCAGAATCAAAATAGAGTCATAATGAAAAGAACTCAAAATTTTATTCATAAGCCAACAGAGTTACATTATTGTCTCTTTGACCAAAGAAAATCTAATCCAAAATGCTACACTACTAGAAAAACCCCCCATCACACACAGATTTGGTTCACACAGATATTCACACGGAGAAGATTCTGTGTGTAAAACATTGCAAACACACAGATATTTGTGTGTACAACTATATTCACACAGTTTTCCGTGTGAAATGAAAACTAAAAGTGGGACCGCAAAAATTCACACGGAAATCCTTGTGAAATTCACACAGATATCAGTATAAATTGTGGTCACACACAGATATCCGTGTCAAGTCTTATTAATGTTTTCAAAATTATTTTATTTGTGTCAGACATTCACACAGATTTCTGTATGAATTAGAGTTGATACAGAAAAAAATCCGTGTGAATCTTATTTCAAACTAAAATAAAAACAACTTAACTATTTAAAATTAATAAACATGTTTATACACAACAAATTAATTCTGAAAATATTTTGTTTCACATAGATATCCGTGTGAAGGCTTTTTGATAACTCTTTGGAAATTCCAATATCCCAATTCATTACTTTCTTTCCATGAATTCTTTGTATACTACATTCTCCCTAGACACTTGAATATGGACATAGCTATAAATTACTTCGTCTCGCTAGATGCATCTAATGCTATATATTTTGGACTTGGAGTGGAGATCAAAACTCCATACTAAAGAATTACAAAATTTATTTAAATGTTTTATATTTTATTTTATCATTTTGTCACAATTGTAGTGAAAATTGCGATAATTTTTTAAAATATATTTTTATATTTTATCACAAAAATGAAAATAGTTAAAAACTTGTGGCCCAAAAAATGTGAAAAATCGGGGTAGTAATTTGAAATTTACAACAATTGAAGGCCCATTTTGTTATCTAGGGCATCAGTACCCTTCCCCCATATAAAACCCAAGCCTCCACAAGTCGCCTCAGTACCTTCACTTTAGCTTCTGCAGCTCCAACAAAACCCCCAAGTTGCCAAGATGCAGCTCCAAAAAATCCCCAAGTCGCCGAGAAGCCCAGAGCTGCAAATCTCGCTCCTCTCTCTCTCGGAACACCATGGTACTTCTCCCTCCCTCTTTCTCTCTCTCCCCGAATTTCTGTTTCAAATTTATCTCTTATAATCTAATCTCTCTGTCTTTCTCTCAGATCTATCGCCGGCAACAAAACTGATATATGTTTGATTGTGGTGGATTTGGTTGGAATTTTTGTGGAATTTTGGTTTGATTTGGTGAATTTTGTGGTGTTTGGTTGGTTTCAGGGAGGTTGTCATCAGAATCTGCGGAAATCGGGCTGATTTCGGGGTCTCTGAAGGGGATGGTGTTCGGAATTGCATTGATGGCCTACTGGGGTACCAAGCGAGTCGCTAAGGTAACGGTTATGGCTGGTTGTTGTTGTTGCTTCATTGTTTCGTCGTGTTGAGATTTGAATTGCTGTGTGAAATGGTAGTGTGATTTATGGATTTAACTCAGTTTCTGTTGCTTCATTGTTTCTCAAATTCAATCTCAGCTGCTTATGGATTCAACTACGGTTTTGGTTTCTAGGTCATTTACGATTCCTTCACGAATCATTTGAAGGCCGTTGGTGGTCTTAATTTGGTGGTATTAAGAATTAAAAGGCCGCTTCCTTCGTGGTGGCTGTAGTGGGTGCTTAAGGGATGAATTTGTGCTTATGGTGGAGGACTGGAGGCATTGGTGTTCATCTGACAAAAAAAAAGAAGCTAAAATAAATAAATAAAAGGACAATAATTTGATGGACCAAAAAATAAATATGTAAATATGTGAATTATTTAATTAAATTTAATAAATATATTAGATTCACACAGATTATTTTGGGGATTGGACATAATTGCTGGAGTTGTAATTAAAGTGGGACCCACCAAATGCATTCATCCAGATTTGTAAATCCATGTGAAAATACATTAGCAACGCCAGCAATACGTACGGATAATTAATCCGTCGTTGCACCCGTGTGTATTGAGGTTTTCACATGGATATCCGTATGGAATGCTATGATTTCACACGGATTTTCATCCGTGTGTGATGGGGGGTTTTTCTAGTAGTGCTAGCTAATGCAAAACAATAGTAGTTGTCTAACTTCTTTCGGTAACTCCAAAATAAATGTGAGTAGGTGAGTAGAGAGATGTCGATGGAGCAAGGCTTGCTTAAGTACCACCAATCTCAGAACCCTCCTAGACATCACACTTACTTTGGGTGAGCTTACTTTGAAGAAAGACTAAACCATTGGCATCTACTACAAAAATATATGGCAATTACCTATTACATCTCTTGGAAAATAAAAAGACTTAATCAAAATAAACAGTCTCTGGATCTTGGCCTTTGAAGTCTTCAACCCTTAGAGCGAGATCGTCATCTTGATCTTCTTGCTCCATGTAATTTGCTTCCCTTACTTCACGATACGTCTTGTACGCGTTAGCAACATTCTGGGTGCATTACATGCTTTAGCTCAATGTCCAGACGCTCCACACCGAAGACAAGCATCATCATGGTCAGGCTCCCTTGATCGAGGCACGCCTAGAGCGCGTTGAGGATGGCTATGATCCTTAGTGGCGCCACCACTATAGCTGGAAGCTCTGCTTCTATCTCTCTTCACACGTTGACCTCTACGGTTCCGTGCACGCCTATGTTGGAGGTTTCCTTCCTTTTTGGGGCGAGAATATGGACCAGAACGTCCAGAATAATCCCTTTCCTTAGGGTTTCGCTCCTAGTGCCTTCCCTTAGGGGTGCGATTATAATTAGACTCCGGAATTGGCTTTTCTCCCACGGGTCTAGAGTTATAGTTCTTCACAAGTATGTTGTCGTACTTTTCAGCTACGTTCATGGCTCCAATAAACTCATGAAATTTTGTGATGCGTCCGACATTGGCATCAATTCGATAGTTCTTGGCTATCATCAATGCATAGACGGGGAAGGTAGAGAGAGTCTTCTCGATCAACATCGTATCAGTGATTTTTTGCCCACAGAATTCCATCAAAGACTTGATACGAAGTGCTTCAAAATTGTAGTCAAGTACATACTTGAAATCACAGAAGTAGAGGTTATGCCATCTCACTTCTAAGTCTAGAAGCAGGGAGTCACAAACGTTGCCAAAACGATGCTCGAGTTCTACCCACAATTTTCTTGGGTCTTCCTCATTAAGGTACTCATTCTGGAGTACGTCATTCATGTGCCTTGTCATGAGAATTATGGCTTTAGCTTCATTGGCCTCTCTCGTAGCTCTATTCACTTCAAAAGCGGCAACTTGTTGAGGAGTGAGCACGTTCTGACTTGGTTCTTGGATTGTACTCAGGATCTCATCAGTCTTAAGATGCTGGCGCACATCACGGACCCACTTGTGGTATCTTGCGCCTGTTGTCTCTAGTGGAGTGAAGCTTAACTTGTTTAGGTTACTTATCCTGAAAAACAACAAAAGATTAGGGTTAATTTCGGAGCGAAAAGGCTACCACGAAAATAATAGAATTTCTTAGTGTAGTCGCTTCCAAGAAATTAGGAATTTCCGAGTGTAGTCGCATCCAAGAAATTCAATTCCAAGAAGGGTTGGATTATATCGAAACAATGATGTGAGTGGTCGATCATCAATTCTCTACAAACTCTAAGTTTGGAGATCTCAACAAGCTCCAAGCTTGAAGTGAGCACGAACCCCCACAGTTCGGCTTAATTAGGTCTCCTCTATGATGAAGAAAGGGAGGTAGAAGAAGGGAGTTTGCAAGTCCCAGAGAAAAAGAAGATAAAAGAAATAAAAACTTCAAAAACGGGAACTTTTAGTAAAAAATACCTTGAAATAGGTCGCCTGAAAATTTGACCAGAAAAGTGGCTGAAAAAGTAGCCGGCGGCGGCCGGAAAAGTGGCCGGCGGTGACCTGTCGCCGGAGCTGCTGACGTGGCACTGCTGTCGCTGAAGTGGATGCTGACCTATCGGTGGCTGCTGGGCTGACGTCAGCGGGCTTCGAGCAGTGGGCTTCTGGGCTTAGAGCTTGTTTTCTTCTTCTGGGCCAAGTGCTTTCTTTTTCTTCTGGGCCAAAGGCTTGTAGGCTTCTGGGCTGCTGATTCTGGGCTAGGTGGTGCTACAAGTGCAGGGACTGGCAGATGGCAGACCGGTGGGAATATCAGCTGTTCTACTGGCCGGTTCAGGGTGTTTTTGGCCGGCTTCTAGGAACTTTTTACCTGTTCCTGGATTCTGGGCTAGGGCTATAGTTTCTGACAGAAGATGACTGTGATAGGTTGACGGAAAAAGGGTGAACCGGGCAGGAGATCTTCGGATTCTTCTTAGAATCGGTTCAGTGTTTTTCTGGCCGGTTCCGGGGTGGCGCCTCTGGTTCTGGATTCCTGGAATTGAGACCTTCAAGGTGGGCGGCAGAGGTTTCTGGGATTTGAAGGCTACGAATCTAGGGTTTCAGGGTTAGGGCTTCGTGCTGATAACGTGTTTAAAGAAAACTGAAATTGGGTGAGAATTGAGTCGTGCTTTCATTGATAGCAGGGGCCTCTTTATATAGAGGATTATAAAACATAGAATCAAAATTGTTCAAGGAAAGATAATCGTACAATTAATCAGATATTTATGAATATCTCCGAGAATATCTCTAATTTTTTTTTTGGCTGAATAGAGGGTTAAGAAAGGCAATAAACCTCCTTAACTCCTCAAAATTTATTTAAAGAAGTTAAAAGAGATACAAGGAGAGGGGGACTAAGCCAAAACCTCTCTAGTAAATATCAAACACACAAGAAACTAGAGTATGCGAAACTGTGGAAGACCTAAATGGTTACTATTACATGATGATAGTATGAATGGAGGAGTCAAATCCCACCAAACCAAGGCTGTGGAAGTAGTACCATAGTTTGCCAACAAGTCTGCAACTTTATTACCTTCCCGAAAAATGTGAGACGAGCGAAAATGCATCATCGAAATACGGTGCAAACAATTCTGCCACTGAACCCTTAATTGCCAGGGAACCAACTGGGGAGAGCGTATGAAATCAAGGACAAGAGAAGAATCTAACTCTGGCCATATATGCTTCCATTCCCGAACCCAAGCTAATTCAATAGCTTTAATCACTGCCATGACCTCCGCCGCAATGGAACTAGGAATGTCTAAATTTGAAGAAAAAGCACCAAGAAAATTTCCTCTATAATCACGAAAGATAGCTCCATAGCCACCAACACCAGAGTCACATTTCCACGCACCATATGAGTTTATCTTAACCCACTCAAGAGGAGGAGGATGCCAAATAATCTCAGTTATCCTTGGAATAGGACGAGGATTACATTGTGCACCAAAAGCTTTCAGCACTCGCAGTTCTTGAATTAAGTTGTTCATAGAACCTTTCGCATGCCGACTTGTTGCTTGTATATGTCCTGTAATTAGATGGCAAAGCATTGATACATGTATTGTCACCCCATCAAACCTCACCTTATTCCTTGCTTGCCAAATGAACCATAAGACTGTGGTAAAACAAACAATCCACAATTCTCTTAATTGAGCACTACGTTCCTGAAGACCAAATTGCAAGACTTCAATTAAAGAGTTAGGAAGAGAACCCAATTCAAACCGTAATCCCATGAATCTCCAAATTGAAAAGGCAAATGAGCAATTAAGAAAAATATGGTCCATAGACTCTGAACCATTGCAACAAAGACCACATCTTGAAACCATAGAGACACCTCTTTTTTGCAAAAAGTCATCAGCAAGCACACGACCATGTAAAACCTTCCATGTTAATAAGGACATTCTTGGTGTTAAATAATGAGACCACATGATCTTACCCCAGTTCAAAGGAGGCAATGGCTGCATTAAGAAATGATATGAAATCTTAGCAGTGAGCTCATCTGATGAGGAAGAAGACCAAATTAGTTGCCAACTATAAAATCAATGAACAAATAGAGAAATACTAGTGCAAAGGAATCATTCACAGAAAAAAAAAAAAAAGATGCTCTAGGGTTTCTCATGAGTGTGGCTCTGCTAGGGTTTCTCTCTTCTAGGGTTACCTTGTGATTGAGACGCTGTTCATTGCCCCTAACGATCTGCTATCTATTGCCATGGCAGAGAAGACCCCGATCTGCTCTTGGTCTTTTCTGAATGTTGAGAAGATTGCGCAGCCTCGTTCGTATGCTTCGGCGGTGGCGCAACCGTTGGTTTCGCTTGCTCAGTTACCACTGCCTGTGATCCATGATGGTAAGACTACAGTAACGATTTCTGAGGAAGGCTACCAAGCGGGATTAGACAGATGTAAGCATATGTTACTGGCTCGACTTCATCTGGCTTCTGGTGAAAAACCCTATTCTCCTGCAGATCTTCACAAGAAGCTATGCCAAGTGTGGGGAGAGATTGGGCAGTGGCGAGCTATCCCTATGGGGAAAGGTTATTTCACCTTCAATTTCGCTTCTGATGCAGCTGTGTCAATGGTTTGGGCTCAAGGTGCTGTTTCATTGAAACCTGGGGTTTTGCGTTTCATGCGATGGACTCCCAATTTCTCTCCTGCCAATCAAAGAAATACCAATGCACATGTGTGGGTGAGATTGTGGGATTTAGGGTTACAATTTTGGGAGCCTGTAACCTTATTTGAGATTGCTAATGGGATTGGGGTTCCTGTGAAAATCGATCAGAACACTTTGGAGAGAAAGTTTGGACTCTTTGCTAGGGTTTTCGTGGATGTGGACTTAACTTCTAGTCCTCCTTGTGAACTGGCTATTCGTAGAAGTAACGGGGAGGTTGTGGTGGTGGAGCTTGAATATGAACATCTCCCAGATTTCTGTACTCACTGTGGTAACGTGGACCACAGAGTTACTGCCTGCAAGCTTGTTCAGAAGCCTGATAGTGCAGCTCAGGTAGAAGAGAATGAGGAGGGTCGGGGACGTTCACGAAAACCTAAGCGTCATCGTCGTAAGGTCAAACAGGTTTATGTTGCTAAGCGAATTGATACAGGGAAGAAAGTGATTGTTGATTCTACACCCACTGCTACAGATGATCCACGTGAAGGACCCTCCTTTGTACGCAAGTTTATTTCTCCTGGAATTCATCAAGATAACGGTGTGGTTGACATAATGGTTGAGCAGGTGATTGAACAGAGCAATGATATGAGTGGGAATCCTATACAGGAGGTTGTTCCTGAGCCATCTCCTGGAACACATAGGCATGTGGCGAAGTCCCCAATGGTGCAGGAGATAGTCCACCCCAATAGATTTCAACAGCTTGTGAATTATGAGTTAGATGACGATAGTGAGGCAGTTAGTGCAGACAACGATGTGGTGGAGCATGGTGAGAGTGAAATCCCTATTGCTATGTCAAACTAGTATGACGAGACTGTGCAAGCCGGGGAGGAAGATGATTTTACGGCTGTGTTGCCAAAGAACCAAAGGAGATCACTGAGGAAAGCTGCTAGGATGGAAAGCCGAAAGGCTTACCTCCGACGTACCAAGGAACTTTCTCAATGAGAATTTTGTATTGGAACTTGCGGGGCATCGGTAATGTCCCAACACAGAATGCTTTGAAAGAATTTGTTCGGTCTAACAATCCAGACTTATTATGTATAGCAGAACCATTTGTTTCTTTGGATAGTATTCCATCTTCCTTTTGGTGGTCTTTAGGATTGGTGGGAGTGTGTACCAATGATCGTGGGACTTCTTTGCCTAATCTTTGGGTGTTCCGTAAACTCTCTCTAATTCCATTGGTTCGTGTCCTTTATGTAACAGAGCAACAAGTTTCTCTTCAGGTCATGTTTGACTCAGTGAATTGTATAGTTACGGCTGTTTATGCTCGCACCACCGCTTCTGCACGTCGTCAGTTATGGGTGGATATGGCTAAGATTAAAGGCAGATTTGTTTCAAGCCCTTGGCTGGTTTTTGGTGACTTTAATGTGGTGTTAGGATCTCATGAAAAGAAAGGGGGTGCTCCTATTTTTCAATGTTCTTGTGAGGAATTTCAAGCAATGTCAGATGTTTGTGAACTTGTTCATGTAGATACTAGAGGGGCAGAATTTACTTGGGTACGTCAGCATGGACTTCGAGGCAATGTTGAATCACGTCTGGATAGGAGTCTTGCAAATTTAGCTTGGTTGGATGTTTAGGATCAGTTTACTTGTTCTACATTACCTAGATTCTGTTCTGATCATAATCCACTTCTCATGTCTTTCTCTAAGGCCAATGGAGCTCGTCATAGCCTTTTCAGCTTTCGTAAAATGTGGTTGGAACATAAAGATTTTCGAAGTTTTGTAGCGCAATGTTGGTCTTCAGTTATTTTCCATGGGTGCCCATTATCATTGTTGCAGCATAAATTACGTGTTTTGCGTAAAGCTCTTAGGGCCTGGAATTGGGAGGTCTTTGGAGATATTCATCATAGAGTTCATGATGATCTTGTAGCCTTAACTGATCTTCAGCAGAACATTGCTGCTTCAAGGGGCTCTGATGCAGAGTTTGCTAAAGAGAATGAACTTCAGGCCAATTTGAATGAGTCTATTCGGTTGCAAGAGCTCTTTTGGAAAGAGAAGTCGCGGTTAAAGTGGTTGTCTGAAGGGGATCGAAACACTTCTTTTTTCCATGCTATGTGTAGAGCTCGAAAGTCTCGGTCTTCCATTACTTTTCTTTGTGATGGTGATTAGGTTTACGATGACCCCATTTCTATTCAAAATCATATCCTTGGTTTTTATTCAGCTCTCTTTGCTAATAATGCAGACTATCATGACTCTGGTCTTGTGGGACGGGTGATCCCCTCATTGGTCACTGGTGAAGATAATTCTTCCCTTACTGCTATCCCTTCACTAGAGGAAATTTTTGCAGCTGTTAAAGCTATGGATTTGGATAGTGCACCGGGTCCAGATGGTTTTAGTGGCCACTTTTTTCTGTCTTGTTGGGATATAGTAGGAGCGAATGTGGTTTGTGCAGTGCAGTATTTTTTCACTCATGGTGAGTTAACAAATTCCTTTAATTCAGGCCTCATTATTCTGCTCCCAAAGGAAGATAATGCAGACTCTATCAAGCAGTTTCGTCCTATTGCTCTTACCAATTTTGTGTTCAAGATAATTCCAAAGATTCTTGCTCTCAGGCTTGCTTCTATTGCCTCTCGTATTATTTCTCCACAGCAACATGCTTTTGTTCCAGGACGCAACATTACTAATTGTATCATGACTACCTTAGAGTGCTTTAATATGCTAGACTCAAAGTGTTATGGTGGCAATGTTGCACTTAAGGCTGACATTACCAAGGCTTTTGATACACTCTCATGGGGTTTCCTTCTTCATGTTCGTGAAGCTTTCGGTTTTGCTCAGAAGTTTGTGCTTTGGGTGAGGGCACTTCTACATTCAGGAAAACTCTCTTTTAATTAATGGAAGGCCGGTAGGTTTCTTTTCTTGTGGTAGTCATTTTTCAAATATTGTTTTCTCAACTCGAAACCATCACCAAAATCATACCTACTTCTTTCAAAACTCAAAGCCAACAAAACCATATTTTCTTTCCAAAACCATATATTTTCCTCAACATCACATTGCACAACAATAGTAAACTACACACTCAATTCCACCAAGATATATATATTTCACGCCTTTGCTTTTTTGTCTTGCTGAAGAGGTTCTAAGTCGTGGTGTCTCAGAGCTTGTCCATACGGGAAGATTACGTCTTATTTCTGCTCCTCGCAATACTCAGGCTCCTTCCCATGTGTTGTTTGCGGATGATGTTATTATTTTTTGTAATGGAGGTAAGCGTAATCTTAAACGGGTGATGATGTTTCTTGAAGAGTATGGTGAGGTTTCAGGACAACTTATCAACAAGGGGAAGTCCCAAATCTTTGTTAGTAAGCATATCCATCACCGACATCATTCTATTGCTTCCACTTTAGGTGTTCCCCTTGGTTCGTCCCCATTTACATATCTTGGTGTTCCTATCTTTCATGGAAAACCAAGACTTATTCATTTTCAAAAAATAGTGGATAGAATCAGGGTGCGATTCTCTAGCTGGATGGGCTCTTTATTGTCTATGGCAGGGAGGTTGCAGTTAATTAAGTCTGTTATTTATAGTATGCTTGTGTATAGATTCCAGATATATGAATGGCCAGTTTCTTTGCTTCGCCGAATTGAGGTTTGGTGCCGTAATTTTTTATGGTCAGGATCAATTGATAAACGTGGGATTCCATTGGTAGCCTGGAAGATATGTTGCTCTTCTTTTAATGAAGGAGGCTTGGGAATTAAGTAGTTAGTTCTCTTAAATCGCTCTCTCCTTTTATAAAGATGCTGGGAAATTTTTTCTTCTAGTTCTGAAGGTTGCTCTCTCATTCGGGCTCGTTTTATACAGGGCGGTTTCCTGAGAAGTTCTTATACTGCTTCTTCAATTTGGCCAGGCGTCTGCAAGTTTTGGCCGTCCATTATTGGAAATGCAAGATGGTTGATTGGTTCAGGCTGACAAGTTTCTTTTTGGAGAGATAATTTCATTGGGAGACCTCTAGTGGACTTCTTTGGTCCGCAGGTGGTTGTGGAAAATCTTAATGGACGGGTTTCTGATTATATTATTAATGGTGCTTGGATTTTTCCTGAACTCTTGCAATTTCATTTTCCGGCTATATGTGAGTTGATAAGTCAAATTCCAGTTGTTGTTGATCCAACCACTAAACCCTATTACAACTAGGTCAAGTAACCTAGAGTTTGGGTCAGACACATTCTGGATTTACTTAAACAACATATATATTTTTTGGGTATTTTGATACCAATTGGCCTCAGATGACTTAAAGAGTAGTAGCAAAGGAACCAAGCGTGTGAGGAGTTAGAGTAGGCAATATCATATACAAAGAAAACATGGAGTATTGTCAGGAAAGAAAAAACCAGCGCGAGTGTAGCTGAAGACCAATAAACACTGCAAGTCCCCAGGAGCTTTCCTCAGCCTAAGCAGTCTTTATCCTTGTTCAGCAAGCATGGCTAGCTAGATTCAGTACCTGGAAGCCCAGCTACCTTTCCTATTCGGAGAACACAACTTCTCCCATCCCAGAATTTCCAATGATTTTTGTCCATCATACTTCTCTTCCACCAAAATATCGCAGACAACTATATGTTGCATTTCGTACAAGGATGAAGTGTGAAGTTCGAAACAATTCGCCACATTTCTTTGATCAAAATTTCCTTACAGGTGTTACCAAACATCTTCTCTCCGATTACCTACTTTCTTTCAGATTTTCTTCTTTTAACAACTGCAAAATTTGAACTTAGGCCTTCATAACTTCATTGCTTCTATTAATGGTTCAATTTCTACTAAATACTCAGAATTCAGAAACAGTCCATAATTTTTCAACAACCATTAGGATAGAACACATATGACATCTTAAAGGCTTCAAGGTCTTCAATGACCTGCACAGAATCCCATCGCCATTCTGCAGCTTCTTTCAAGTCAGTTTTGCAACCCCAAACACAAATGGCAAGTCACCGACATTGGGAGATGATTGTTGCAAGTATGTCTTGTAAAAGTTGACAACATCCTCCTTCTGTAGACTGCTGAGTACTTCTATCAACCTCTTTGCATAGTCAAATGTATACCTGTAGAAGATCAGCATTTATTAGACACAGAGTTGAAGCACAAGCATTAAAGTAGTACTTCTTGCTGGCATTAGACTCTAGACCAAGCACAGTACCAGGCAGAGAGGTTATACACAGTACCTTTTTCCCGGATAATCTGATTCCAATCAATTGGTTCAATTGTAAAGAATGAATTTTTTGCCAATAGCTTTGCCATTAATCCACCTCTGTAATTCTCAAAGGAATCATCATCCAGTCCTCGCTACAAATGGCAACGTACAGCTTTCAATAAAAGATATTCAATGCAGAAACAATAATCATGACATGTTATTGTGAGAATGCATAAGAAAACAAAACTACTTAATCCATATAGAAGTAGAACTCGACAAGATCAGATCCAAAATAATTGTGCCACAAACTAGAAATGCCTTGTACATCTTGCATTATGGAACCTCAAATTGCAAAACCATAGATTATCATCTTGGTTAAAAAAGAAGAAGAATAATTGGTAGAGCATAAGAATTACAATGCTTATGAAATGTTGATTCAAAAATTTGATAAAAAAACCTTAACTAGTATTAAGCCTATCATTATCATATTATTGTTGCTATCTAGCTATTAACGCACTACTCACTAGCAGTATATGAAAGGAACCTCGAATGCATACCAATATGTCTTCCAGACCATTCATAAAGTTGTCAACTCTCCACTGCAAGTAGATTGGGTTGGTACTCCGACGACTGAACTATGAAATAAAAGCCAAAAACATGGAATATCACCTTCTAGTCACACTGAACATATCCCAGCTGCTCCTTCGTCCTATTTCCAGAAATACATGAACAATTTTAAGAGTATAAGTCTCAATATACATCATCCACCCCCTAAAAGACTATATTATCAAACTCAGGTTTTCTGGCAAAGTCAGTATTTAAGTAACACTTTCAGCTTCTAAAAAATTACCTTAGTTGATCGTAAAATGGTTCGTCTATAATTACATCAAAAAGATCTATTAATGCTCTCAATCTGATGTACTCAAATACCCACTGCCCGCTCAATTTGAAAATATAGCAACAACGTGAAATAAAAAAGAAAGGAAATCCACATATCAGACAAAGAATGTACACTTATATATGGACACACAAAAAAGAAACTAATCCCTTTTTATTACCTCAATAACAGAGTTTGTTTCAGTCTTATTCTTCACACTGACATCTCTAATGAGGTTAGCCTCAGGAGAAGAGCACGTGTACTCGATGCAAGCATACCTCATTTTCAACCGGAAACTTTGTACTCCCCATGAAGAGCATATGTTCTGCAAAACATTTAAACATTAAATTTGAGTAATGTCTGCGTAACAACATTTAGTCACCTACAAAGAACGGTATGCGCATGTGTGCCACAAACCAAGAAAGTGTGCAAGCCCGTGTGCTTCCATAGGGTCAGAAAGTTGCCTATTCCGACGCACATTGCTGCTGCTGCCTGCAAAGACAATCAAACATGCATCGTTATATATCCAAAATAATCAATGCATGTAGCCAAGTTGAGTTGATAATCTAATTGTTGAAGGATATCGACATAATGTGTGCCTCTTCAAACTAGGGTTTAGAGTTGTAATAGGAAAGTACCCTAGGTATACTAATTGTATTCCGATTCTGTTACCTTTTGTGTACTCTGTAAACTCCCTATATAAAGGGCTCCTATTATCAATAATAAACACAATTCTATTCTCCTACAACACGCTATCAACACGAGTTCTAACCCTAGCTTCAGAAAAAGAAAAAAACTTTTCTCTCTGCCGCCAACCCAAAACAAAACAACAACAAAAAAGGGAGACGCCGAACCTCAGCCTCACCGGCCTCCGAACTGCAGCCTAGCCTCCTGCCGAACCAGTCGCACCCACCTGCACCTCCGAGCTGCACACCAGCTGGCCGAACCAGTCACACCCACCTGCACCAGCTCGAGCACACTCGGCCTCGCCTCCCTCCAACCCGCGCTGCACACAGCTCCAGCCACCGCACCAGCCCTCCTTGCAGATCCCACCCCTGCCGCTCACCCTGCACCTCCGCGCTGCACACAAGCCTCCAGCCCACTGCACCTTCTCTGCCGTGCGCAGCCACAGCCCAGTCCGCGCTGCACCTGCACAGTCCGCCACACCAGCCCGCCGCAGCCCAGCATCCCATACCTCCGATTTGCAGCGTCGACTCCGGCACCAGCACCTTCTATCTACAGAACAGAGGAGGAAGAACAAAGGAAGACCAGAAGAAGAAAAGAGAAGAAGAAACCGAAAAAAAAGAGGGACCCGGCCAAAGAAAAAAAGAAGAAAGAAAAAAAAAGTAAAGGAAAGGGGGAGGAGCGGGCTTGGGCCCGGAAAGAAAAAAAAAGGAAGAAAAAGAAAAAGTTGAACATAAGATCCGGGTTAGGTGCCTGGATTATGGGTATATTCCCTTGAAGTGAGATGGTTCTCAACATCGGTTACCCAACTGTGGTAATCCGAGCCTGTTGAGTCAAGCATGGGAAAGTCGAGTCTAGGTTCATTCGACATCCTGAAAATAAGAAGAGAAGATATATTAGTTTCGGAGTTAAACTTCCACGAAAACTAAAACAATAAGATTTCCGAGCTATGCTACCAAGAAATCAATTTCCAAGAATCTCTTTTGGATTAGACCAACAATGATGTTTTAATATGGTCACAATTTGATGCTTACGGACGCTCTTAGTCCAAGCATTGTGAACGCTCTTAGTTCACACGAACACTCTTAGTTCGTTTAATTATGAACACTTTTAGTTCATACGAACACTCTTAGTTCATTAAGCGTGAATCCCCACAATTCCGCTTGTTAAATATCAAACTCATTTGGCAACATATATTCCAATATTTGCAGAAAATAAAAGGAATTTAAATACAAGAAAGCAGCAACCTTAATTATAAAAACTTACGTGATTGTTCTTAGCTTGAAGACACGCGCGTGTTGATGCAGGCGTGTAGTTAGAATCTGGTCGGAAATTGGCAGTTGGTGGCTGCCCTTCTCCCTTCCCCATTTTTTTTCTTTTTTTCCT
>JANPXK010000517.1:0-48273 GCA_024704745.1 Rosa lucieae
CTAAAATTTAAGTTCAAGGGTTGATTTTACCTGATGATGAAGAACATTGTATCCCACTTCTGTGTATTTATATGCCCAGTTCAATAAAAGATCCAAGTTTGAAAGAGGTAACTGAAATTAAAAAACTTTTAAGTGTGAATGATTGAATGGATGAGATAAAACTTTTAAAGTGTGAATGGAAGAGATAAAGGGGGAGGTGAAAACGGTGGTTATCCTGTATTTTGGATAAATGTGCATTTCTTCTTTTTCCTTTTTGATATAATTGGATATAAAATAAATGAAATTAGAGAAAATGTGTTGGTAAATTAATTTTTTTTTCAATGAAGAATTAATATTAATATTGTGGTGCAACATTTGCACACGGTTGTGTGTGGAAAATGAAGGGATACCTTTATTAGTGAAAATTCCTAGATACTTTTAACCGTCTGTAAATGAATTTTATTCCAGATGTATATTTTTCATGTTTGCATTTCTAATTTTTACTTTATCATTACATACGGATGACTATCTCTAATTGGTTTAATATAATATTTTATTAATTTGACCAATTTTACTACACAGTTATCAGTATCTATAAACTAAAGAATACGGAAAATAGATGAGGGTGCCCTTTAATATATCAAATTATACGGTTATAAATCTATGTCTAATTGGGGGCGGCGACAGAAAGAACCGTTCTGTAGAAACTACTACAAATCCACCCCTAAAAGAGCAAACTAAACTAGTAATCTCCTAGTACACCCATCCTCTAAGATTAAGCCCAAACAAAGAAAAGTAGAAGCTCAAGGAATAAAAATAACGCCTCATGGGCTCAACGGGTCTCTCTTTTCTTTGTGATCTTTCCCACTCAAAGTAAGAAATAAACAAGCCCATCATCTTTCAAAACAAAAAGATGATGGCCCAAACAAAATTGAAAATGAAAAGCAACACAACTGGCCACGCCTAACACAAGTCCCTCGCAGCTCAATACCAGGCCCGATCAACCCATCTAGGGCAAACCCTAAGTGAGAAGACAGCCCTACCCCTCCACCAAACACCACTAGTCAAAGGACCTCTCCCGCGCTTCCACCACCGCTGGTAGCATATGGATCCGATTCCAAGCGAAACAGCACCGACGACGAGCAAACCACCATACGCCCGGGCTCACCCCAGTTCTGCCAGCGATCTTCGCCTCACTCTGCTCCGACACCAATGTCAAACCTCACAGCCATCATCCCCGAGCATTCGGGCTTGGATTAGTCATCCAATCAGCAACCCAATCACCAACGTTGGCCTTTGCAAACACCAAATCGGGAACAGAGACACCAACACTAGCCGCTGCAAACCAGTAGTAATTTGAGGAGACCCAAACCCATCGTCCCCAACCTCTATTCATGTTGACTGTAAAATTCTCAACATAGTCATCAGCCATGCAACCTCTATCCAAGATCCAGACACGCCGATCCACCACAAACCACCACAGATTCACCCAATAGGATCTCGACCTCAGACCAGCCAAGAAAACACACCTACCATCCCCGACATCAACCATAAGGATCTCTGTCCAAGGCGGCAATCCAAGCGCCAAAGCGAAAGCAACTGAAAGAAATAGACAATTAGCCACGAGGATAGCAATGGTCATGACCATCGAGGTTTGGAAATTTGGATATTTTGTTGAAGGAGGGAGGCCAATGATAAACCCTAGCAGAACGCTAGGTCAGTTTATTCTGTATAATTTGCGAGTTGAGCAATTGGATGTCGTGAAACATTAATTTGGAAAACTTATAATATCTATTTTAAGTTCATTTGTGAGGAAATTATAGTAATTTACTAACCTTTTTATAATAAATGAAACTTTGGTATTGTAAATTCTATAAAATCTTTGTTCTATTTACAATTTGAGCTTTGATTATATTAATTCAACTTCTTTATAGTGTTTGTTATTACTTTTCAATAAGTACTGACGGTCAGTAGCAAATGTTATAAGTATATATACTGATGGTCGATCAGTAGCAAATGTTATAAGTACACAGATGGTCAATAGCAATGTCTGTCATTAGACTTATCCAATAAAAATGTCAATTACTGACTGTGAATATCAATGACAACAAGTATACAGATTCTTAGGTGCAATGCCAATAAGTATATTGACTTTTAGAAGTAATGTGGCAAATATACTAACCTGGCCTCAGTAGTATTACATATTTGTTGTTGAATATGATAGTACAAGCTTCCAGGGCATATTCAACAATTCATCTTCTTCATTTTCATTGGTTACTATTATTTAATTTTAATTTATAGGTTTTTTACTTCAACAGTGTCTGAACTCTTCGAGGACTTTTGAAATGATACCTGAACTTTCAAAGTTATCAATGGATACCTGAACTCATTTTTTCGTATCAACGTAGTGCCTGCGGTCGATTTTCGTCACAGAACCGTTAACTATGACCACGTGCCCAATAAGGGTAAAAATGACCTTTTCCCACTTCCTTTAGTTCTTCACGGGGTTTTTTACTTCAACAGTGTCTGAACTCTTCGAGGACTTTTGAAATGATACCTGAACTTTCAAAGTTATCAATGTGATACCTGGACTCATGTTGTCGTATCAACATCGTACCTGCGGTCGATTTCCGTCATAGAACCGTTAACTATGACCACATGCCCAGCACGTGAGGCACTTAATGAGGTTAAAAGACTAATTTACCCTCAAAAGTATTGTTTTTTTTATTTTTTTTGGTTTCTTTCTTTCCTTTTTTCTTTCTTCTTTTTCTTTTTCAACGTCTTCTTCCCTCTGATTTGTCCCCTCCGATTGGAGGCCATGGCTGCAAATCAGATTGCACCATCTCTCTCAACCATCCAACCCTTTCCAAGCACTACCTGACTACAACCACATTGAACTCAGCTAGATCGATATGGCTACCTTGCAAAAATTGAAGCTCCTCGCCACTCAATGCCCCATTGTCACTTGAAGCCCCATGCGCAGCCCATCCACCAACCCCGTCATCCACCTCCGCCACCGTAAAACCCTTAAATTGTTCCTCACCCGCCCCAACCGTCGCCAATTGCCTCGCTAGAGTACCTCTTCCGATGCTCCCACTAAGTACTGATATTACAGCCGCAAATAACCAAAGGTCGGTTCTTTTTTGGACAAATTGATTAGAAGCTGGAATCAGTGAAATGATCATTGCCCCATTGTTCGATAAATCATATACAAATAGATATAGTTATACACAGACACACAGTCGCGGAAAAATCAATTTTGGGTTTTCTCCCATCATCACCATCCTTCGCCTTTTCGCCGCTGTTGTGAGAGAGAAAGATAGTTGCAGAGAGAGAAAGAGAGAGACTCTCAGTCTCCTTCACTTTTGCAGATTTTGATTCAATTACAAAGACACGGACTATTTTTGAAATTCATGAACTTATGTTGTAATGTTAGTTGCGGTGAGGAAGCCGAGTGCCACGACGGCGTGGCCCGCCTCCTTCATATCTCCGGCAAGCTGCACAAGAAGGTCTGGATTGTCGCCGACCATATTCTGTCTTTTTCTCTCTCTCTCTGATCCCTCTGTCTGAAATCTCAAGTAAATTCCAAGTCTCAGATCTGGAGGCCAAGAGTAGTGAAACCGTCTACACCGCTCCGGCCTACAATAAATTCAGAGAAGCAAAGCCATCAAGCAAGTTGTGCTTGGAGAACTCCGACGAGATGGAGTCCCCGCGGTGTCTGTCCATCAGAGAATTAGATTCAAGTTTTGCTTTGGGTTTTGCATTTTGCTAGGAACTGTCATCATCCCATCTGATTGCATTTTGCAGATGAAAAAGGAAATACAACTAGAGAAGAAGAACTGAAGGTACAACAGGACACGTGAAGAACTAAAGGAAGTGGGAAAGGTCATTTTTAGCCTTATTTTGTGCCTCACGTGCTGGGCACGTGGTCATAGTTAACGGTTCTGTGACAGAAATCGACCGCGGTACGACGTTGATACAAAAAAATGAGTTCAAGTATCACATTGATAACTTTGAAAGTTCAGGTATCATTTCAAAAGTCCTCGAAGAGTTCAGACACTATTGAAGTATATACTTTTGATGGTAAATTAGTCTTTTAACCTCATTAAGTGCCTCATGTGCTGAGCACGTGGTCATAGTTAATAGTTAATAGTTGATAACTTTGAAAGTTCAAGTATCATTTCAAAAGTCCTCTAAGATTTCAGACACTGTCGAAGTAAAAAACCCTTAATTATAGAGGTCTATATTTGGTAGCAGATAAAGTTTAATATTACTACTGACAGTCAATAGCAATATCTTAACAAAATATTTTGATGCGGTAGCAATCTCATAATTAATAACAACTTGAATAAATATTGTGGCAATCTCATAATTTATCACAACTTGAATTTTTAATTAGAATTTGAATTCCTTTCCGCAGTTTTAAGGTGACCGCACGGATTTCCAGTATTTGCATCATGCTCATGGTAATTTAATTGACTAACTTAACCTTAATGGTAAAAACCTCTAATTGCAATTCACGTAGAAGTCTGGGAGAAACTGATGTTGTATGGATTGCGGGTCGCCAAATTTGATCTCTTTGGTTGGTTTTCATGTTGAGAATCTTGTTGAAAAGGCTATGTGAATGAACTTTAGTTTGAATTTTGGGATTTTCTCCGTGTCATGTACCTGAGAAATTGATGATGGAATAAACTAAAGTGGCTTGTTACTTTGGATATGGGTGAGATCAATCAAAATCAAACAATAGATTATCAAACTATTGTAAAACATTCAAATACCATGAGTTGAGATTATATTATTTTATATGGATTTGAGGGAGAAAACTAAACATGTTTTTGGTAGAACAAGGTCATGAAGGTAAAAACTCGGATCAAAATTCAAATCCCAAAACTGAGTTTGTTGGGAGATTTCTGGAATCGCGTTTGGGAGGGACTGGTTTTTGCTGGATTTTTCACTGGATTTGCTCACGGTTTTTTCTCTCTTTATGCATTTATTAATTAGTTAAAGCTAAATGTTAATATTTGTTTAAATTGTTAACCAGAGTTAGTGCATCAGACACACGTGGCAAATTCTCTTTGGATGGTGATATCACCACATAGAGTGAAGTGGTGAGCAAATTTCAATCCGCTAAAATATGGAGTGGTGGATGCTATGTCTAAACTCGTAACACGCTCGATTTCAGTGTGTTAATGAAAAATGAAGACAATTCAAGATTATTACAAATTGAAACCTGAAATTTTGAAACTATGGAATTCTGATTGATTACTGAAGTTCAAAGTTGTATATCAAATTATAGTCACATGCTCGTAATATCAAATTCCACTTAACTAGCTAAACTAGAAGGCTAGGAAAGGTGGCACGCACCTCCATAAATGACCATGTGTGGGTCCTCGACGCCACCATTTCTGACTTCGAATCTAGAATAAAAAATTATGCCAAAATGATCACCACAACACAACTATCAATTTTTATATATGCACTAAAGATCAATTTGACTTGGATTGGTCAGAAAACTCCTCAAAAGTTTTAGAAGTTCGATACTTTAAACCGATCATACTCTCTCTACACGTCGAATCGATCTAAGAGGCTTGAGTGGTTTTTATCACCAATTAAAGGTTTTTAGAGACCAAGTGGTTCCACGGCCAACGGTGGGAGCATGAGGAAGAGATGATCGAGTTGAGTCATGCGGGTCTGCGATGCCTTAATAGTGTTGATTCTCATTGGGTGCTCAGAATAGAACCTATAGGTCGAAGGAGGGAGAAAAAAGGCAGTCATTTCTCGATCGATGGCTTAAGCAGTGGTGGTCAGACATAAGAGATCGAATCAGGTTGAGTTCGGGTTGTGAAACGAGTCAGGTCAGGGAGAAAATTGGAAGGTATATTTGGTTTCTGAACTGAAAAGGAAAGTTTATGTTTCAGGAAAATATATAAAGGGAAAGTTTCTCAAAATAGTAAATCATGCTCCTCACCTTATAACTTACTCGTACAAACTCTTAAGTCTATTAGTCTAATCTCGTGCTAGTCTAACAAAAAATATTGTGAGACAGAAACCCTAATGAGAGCACTCTCCTTTCTCTCTAATTGCAGGCAGCTAGATTTATAGCCCGAGTCTTCTTGATGACATTCTCTCAATGTCAACACCAGTTGACATTCTCTACCCTAGGCATTGATGGCATCTTATTCCTTCAAGGATTATTTCTATGTGGAGGAATCAAGGAAGAAGTGCTCCTCTTTTGTGGTTGTTAATGTATCTGCTATATATGCTACTCTGGCAGCATCAATCTACTGTGGGTCGTTCTTGGTGGCTCCGGCTAACAAAGATCAGACCATCTGAAAGTTATACATCTGGAGAGAAACCCACAATGATCTTTCCACATTGTAGGCAGAGGAAGCCCTACAAGGGATCATACCAAAGTACCAAACTAAACCCTAGTGTCAATAAACTCATGACCTGAGTTAGCTAAGGCATCAGCCACACCATTGGCTTCTCAAATTAAATACATATTTGAAGGAAACAACATTAAAGTTTACAACAAGTGACTTAATATATATATATATATATATATACATGTTTGTCTTGATTCTCCAGGGAGGGGGTGAATTGTAGTTAATGCAATCAATAAGGGTCTTGGAGTCACCTCTAATGAGAAGTTAATTGTAGCCTACTTGAATTGCAGCTCTTAAGCCTGACTCTTTAGCTTGCAAAAGCAATTAGCACATATCATTCTGCATCTCTAATTACAAATCTGGAGGCAGCCGCATCTTGGCCTTGTCTAATTGAACCATCAAAGTTAAGCTTCACACTATTCAAGGGAGGAGGCCCCATTTTATTTTTAGCTGATTCCCGGGTCTTGAGGGGTGAGAAGAAGTTGAGCAGGGTTGGGCAATGTGGGGTGCCTCGCCAAACTTCTTAGGTAAAAGGGCATTGTCTAAAAAGATGATCATGAGTTTCTAAATTCTCTCGACACAAAGTATAACTTGGGTCAATATTATTTGAAAATTTTAGTCTCAACTTAGAGCTTAACTTGGGTCAACTTGAAGCATATTGTACTTGTCAAAAATACTCACTCTTTTTCCTTATACTTGTTCCAATTTCACTTTTAGTCATGTTATGTTAATGTTTAAAGTTCAGTGGTAGCTAAACCTTTACTAACACTGGTCCGATGGGCGGACCACTACCAATGATACTCGGAGTTCCTGCTACCTGTCAAGTAAAATACAGAGGGCGTCAAAGGGAGACGCGCTGGGCGGTCTTCTTTTCTCCAATGCCAAAGTTAGTCAATGTATTTATGTTGACAAAGTAACCGTAGGTAAGTATTAAATGCATCCTCAATGAGGAGAGAGGAGAGAACCTTTTATAGGTGAGGAGGGAACTGATCTTCTCCATCCTTTCGATGTGGGACTGATGTGCTTTTGTCCCCAACTTCTAAAGCTACTTATGCTAACTTGGCTCGGCGCATGGTGGCGAGTTAGCAGTGATCTGGGGGTGAGCCGGGGCTCAGGCGATAGCCTATTTGGCTATGTTTCTGTATGTCACTCCTTTGGAGGGAGTTGGTATCTCTAGCGGTAGCATGAGCGTGGCTCATTATAGCTAATTATGCTTGTGAATGCCTATGTAAGTACAAGTCCCCCAAGTCCCCAGTCAAGGAGGGCAATCTTGGTTGGGGAGTTGCCTAGTGGTTCGAAGTGTTGCTTCCGCCAGTGTTGCTTCCGCCAGTGTTGCAAAAGCATAATTAGCGTCAGTACGTTGTCAACCGTGGACTTACTGAGCAAACGCTTTATACCCTTTTGAGTCGGCCCCTGCTAGGCCCCCTAGGGAGTCCCCCACTCCCCTGCTAAGATAAACCTTCGTTTGGCAGGTGTATTGTTTGTTGAGGGGAGCTGCGTTGAGCAGAGGGTGTTGGGTAGTGAACCCAATCTTTGATACCCAAGTGGCGGGGGTCAACGTGCCTGATCAGGGCCGTCGGAGACTATTGGCGCATCCCCCTACCTGTCCCGAAGGATCATGTTTTGATTGCAATGTCGCGTTGCGGTAATTGTCAAAGTGAGGCGTTGCCTCGAGAATCTCCGCTGGCGGAAGTCCTTCCACTAATTAATAAGTGGCCGGAATTGTCGCGAGGACCTGCCTGGCAGTAGCCTGGTCCATGGCGATGTGGTCAGCGGTGACTGTCTTCCCAAGTGTTGAGGGAGAAGTCTAGCTTGCAAGATGGAAAGGGAGAAGTTCCGTTAGTGAAGTTGCGCTTAGCGGAGACTATCTCGCTTGCAAGATGGAAAGGGAGAAGTTCCACTAGCGGAGTTAAGCTTAGCGGAGACTATCTCGCTTACAGGATGGAGAGGGAGAAGTTCCGCTAGCGGAGTTGCGCTTAGCGGAGACTATCTCTCTTGCAGGATGGAGAGGGATTATCTCTCTTGTAGGATGGAGAGGGAGAAGTTCCGCTAGCGAAGACTATCTCGCTTGCAAGATGGAGAGGGAGAAGTTCTGCTAGAGAAGTTGCACTTAGCGGAGTCTATCTCACTTGCAAGATGGAGAGGGAGACGTTCCGTTAGCGGAGTTGCGCTTAGCGGAGACTATCTCGCTTGCAAGATGGAGGGAGAAGTTCCGCTAGCGGAGTTGCGCTTAGCGGAGACTATCTCGCTTGCAAAATGGAAAGGGAGAAGTTCCGCTAGCGGAGACTATCTCGCTTGCAAGATGGAGAGGGAGAAGTTCCGCTAGCGGAGTTGCTCTTAGCGGAGACTATCTCGCTAAGTGCTTCAATGATTGACGATTTTCCTTTTCGATGGTTACCTTGGACAAACGCTTTCTGTGATGGTGCCAGACACGTGGCCTACATGTATTGGATTAGCGTGTACGATAACGTCTCCTCAGCACGCCCGTCGCCTCGCCATTAATGTGGATAATTATTGATTTTGTAACCGAGGCGTTGCCTCTGTTAATCCAGAGAGTAAGTGCGCTTGTGAGGCACATGTACGGTTGTAGTACAATGTCGTTTTTCAGTGGACGGCCTAGATTAGTTTGACGTTGACATAAAAGATAGGGAAACCTTGTGTTTTGGCACTTCGTACTTTTTACTTTGTGTCGTCATCTTCAAGCTTCACCCTGCTTCCGAGAAGAGCATTGCTAAGATTCCTTGAAGGTATCTAGTTTTTTGAAGCACGAAGATCTTTCGTAGTGAAGCGAAGCACCTTTGACTGCACCCAAGTTCTCAGTTTTGAGGTTGGTATTCTGCATCTCATCCCTGTTTTATTGGATTTTTTGCGTTTGCTTTTTTGTCGGTTTTTGGGTTTTTTTTTCTTCGATTTGTGGTACTCTGTTCCTCCCTGGTGTGTTATGAGAGTGTAGGGCGAGTTTTGGGGATGGGTTTTGGTGTTTGGTAGTGTTGGGGTTTGGGGGTTTGCTGGATGGTCGAATCTGGGTTTTTGAGTATATGGGTACTTTCTGTTCTTATTTTGGTGTTTTCTGGGAAGTGTTCTTGATGCTCTTGGATATGACTGATAAAGGGATAGCTTAGATCCTGTGCAAACTGACTAGTTTGAGTTTTAGGGTTTTTTTGGGATGGCTAGCGTCGTAGATATCTCGAGCGGTGAGGATTCCGGGTCTGACGAGTCGCTCAACGTGGCAGATAGGATGTTTATTGATTTGTTGCGTTCATCTGCCCCTGCAGGATCCTCCTGATCCAAACCGCTAGACATTGAACCGCTACAAACCATACCCTGGGAAGTTGCCATGGGTCGTCCTGGTCATCCTGAGAGTTCTAGGGCAGGAGAGGATGTCGCTGCTCGCAAGAGGCGGGAGGAGAGACTGGTGAGTAATAGTGCCGCTAACGGCTCTGCTGATGGGGGGAGAGAGTCTGGTGGGGAAGAGGTTGAGTCAGCCTGGGTTCTCCACGACGGTACAGCGGTTGACGAGGCGGGAGGGCCGATGACAATGACCGCCGTCAATCGTGTGAAGCGGGTGTTCCGCCTGCCAGGCGTTGTGAAGCTGCAACCGCCACTGAAGGATGAAAGAGCGTCTGTCTTGTCAGCGGGGCATGCTGCCGTGCACGAGGTGATCTTCCTCCAGGGAGTGACACTCCCGCTGCTGCCAAACCTCCAGATTTTGGTCTGTGAATTTGGCATCGCCTTTGGGGAAATTTGCCCTAATATATGGCGTTTACTGATGGCGCTCAACTCACTTTGGCTTCTGTTCGGTTGTGAGGGTCCAACCGTGGCGGAGGTGCTGCACTTCTACGAGTTGGTGTACGAGAACCGCCAAGGATGCAGCAGACAAGTGAATCTGAGTCGCCGCCAAGGGGCGCCCAAGCTAATTGAGAACTTAAAGGACTTCATGTCACCCTGGCTGGGGACCTTCTGCATTGCCACCACCGGCTGGGAATATCAAGCGAGGTCGAAAGATGGAGAGCCGACCTTTAGGATTAAGTCGGAATTCCAACCTATCCGAGGTTGTCGGTCTGCCGCCGTCTAGAGTTAATTTTTTGTTGCGTGGTACTTCCTTGTTGTAATGACCATTTTGTTGTTTTTTGTGTAGCGGGCCTGCGTTATAGCCTTACGCTCGATGAAGAGTGCTGCTTGGCAAGGATTCGCAGCTGCTGGTAGAACAACAATTTGCTAGATCTCCGCCTACTTACTGGCTGGGATCTGTTGGTTGATCAGCAGCTGACACGAGCCCTTGGTAAGAACCTTCTGTTGATCTGTTTGAGTTTGATGGCCATTAGGTTAACCCGTTGCTTTGGTACAGATTCTCATCAGGGAAATAGAGCAAGTCGCGAGGCTTTTGCGAAAGCCATGGACCGCGCCGAGATAAACAATTTCCTGGAGAGTATGTATGCCTCTGGGCTAGAGGCCCAAAAGACCATCGTCGACCCCAGACACTGGAGCCGAGCCCATATGAGATTCCCGTGGTGCTGCCGATACCACATCATTCACATCTCGGCCCCGACGGTTCGCCCGTGGTACAGGCGGGAACTGGTGAAGCCAATGTCCCTGCTACGCTAGTATAGTAAAAAGAGAGGGTGCCCGCCATTAGGCGTGGGTCGAAGGAGAGGACGGCGGTCTCAAAGGGGCCAGTGACCATTGCGGGGCTGGAGCCGCAGACCGAAGCACTCCCCGTCACCACTGGTGTGACCCGGGTGGTACACCAAGGGAAGCGGAGACAAAACGATCTGGTCGACGAGGCTGACACTGATGATGTGGAGACTATTGGGGTCCATCAGCGGAAGAAGGCAAGGCAGGCCCCCTCGAAGGCGACAGTGACCACTGGGCCAGAGGCGCCGACGAGTGAACTCGACTCGTTTACCGCATATGCTGAATTTTTTACGGAGCCTAAGAAGAAGTTTACCTTCCACCTCTGCGAGCGGCTCAGGTTTAGAGGCCTGGAGGGGATTGTGTACTCAACCGCCGTTAACCAATCGTCCTTCAGCTCATCCTTTGGACATCTCTCTGTTGGGCTGCATGAATTGTTCCTGGAGGCGTCGGACCAGCCCCGGGTTGAGCGGGAGCTTAGGGAGGAGATCAAAGGCCTCCAGGGGGAACTGGGGCAAGCTAAGGACAAACTGGCAGATGTGGAACGACGTCTGGCCAAAGCAGACTGTGATACGGCGGATGCCCATAGCAAATTGGCCGTCTCCGTTGAGCGGGACCTGGAGAAGAACAATCTCGACTCCAAGCTAGAGCAAGATATAGCCTTGCTGCGGGATCGTGTGGCGGCTAAAGATAAAAAACTTGAGATCCTTCAGCGGGAAATTGCCTCTAGGTCCGCTGAGGTGAAGAAGCTGGAGAGCGAGGTCGCTCGCCTAGGAGTTGAGGGAGAAAGTGCGGCGGTCGCCGCTGTGGAGACGTTTAAACAGTCGGCAGAATACAAGAAGGCCATGACTAAGGCGGTGAAGGCTGGTGCCATGGCCAATGTGGAACTATTGAACCAGAAGGGCGCTATCGATTGGGTCAAGGCATCCCAACCCGCTAGGCCATCAGGTCAAGCTGCACTACCTGTGAGGGATGTGATTCCCATGGAGGCTCAGGGTGCCCGCTCAGGTAGCGGCGAGAGCAGTATGTGTCTGGCGGACGACTCTCAAAGAACCCCACCGCCTACTCAGTCCGAGGTCTCCCGTGTTGGCTTCCTGAGTGCCCATACCCACGCTGAAGGTACCATTATAACTCCGAGCCCTACCGCTCGTGGGTCAGATCAGACGAGCCGTCAATCCGAGCAACAACCGCCATAAGAGGGCGAGACTGTCGTTGATGCTCAGCCATGAAAATTATTCCCCATCCTGAAGTAGTGCTGCTAAAGGCTTTTGTCTTCCTTTTCTTGTTTTTTTTTTTTGCACCACTAAGGCCTATTGTTACTAACAATATTCTTGGGCGGGGAGTCCCGACCCCTAATGTAAAGTTGGTATTTTGCTTCTGAGATTTTTTTTGTTTTCAAGTGTAGATGCCTTTCCTGATTGCGTTGTTTGAATGTTTATGAACCGCTAGAGTTTTGACTGCTGTTTTGCGACTCAATGAAACATTAAAGGGATTAAAATTGTTCCAAGTGCACGGTGTAGCGGACGTAGTCCGCCGAATATTGTTGGCGTTGCCAGTTGATTCTTGTGCTTGGGCCTGGTGACAATGGTTTGAATAATTCCTCGTTTCATTGATAGATGATATTTCAGAGTTTACAAAAAGCGGGGTTGTACCCGTTGGGTAGTTTCCCTTAGCTAAATATTGAGTCAAAAATTTAGCTAAGCCATGATGCTCTAGGGTAGCGGTATGACTACTTGTAGTAATATCAAAGGTGTTCGGTATTCCAAGGGTGGGTCGTTGTGACGCCATCCTTGTCTATCAGGTAGAAGGTGTCGGGGCTAGCGACTTCCACAATTTTGTATGGACCTTCCCAAGTTGGGCGGAGTGCCGTTGGCAGTGGAATGACCTCCTTCATTACCCAGTCCCCCAGTTGGAGGTTCCGTGCTTTGACTCTAGCGTTGTAGAAACGCGATACCCACTACTTGTTTTGCAGATTGTGCAAATAGGCCTTGTGTCGTTTTTCTTCTAGGAGGTCTATGTCGATGTTGATGCCCTTTCCGTTGGTCTCGGGGCAATAGCCTTCGACCTTGGTGGTAGGTTGAGTTACCTTAATGGGTAGGACGGCCTCAGTTCCGAACATCATGCAAAATTGTGTTTCACTATTGGCAGAAGTTAAGGTAGTTCTGAAGGCCCATAGAACTTCCAGCAGCTTCTCAGCTCATAACCCCTTAGCGTCGTCGAGCTTCTTTTTTAGCAGTTTCTTGATTATCTTATTTGCTGCTTCGACTTGGCTGTTGGTTTGGGGGTGAGCGACAGATGCAAAACTCATCTTGGTGCCCAAGTTAGCGGTGAAAGATATGAGTTCCTTGTTATTGAACTACGTGCCGTTATCTGTGATGATGGTGTGGGGGACACCATAGCGACAGTAGATGTTCTTCCAAAGGAAGTGAGTTACCTTAGCGGTGGTTATTGCCATTAGTGGTTCTGCTTCAATCCACTTGCTATTGTAGTCAATGGCAACAATGATGTACTTGAACTGGCCTTTGGCGGTTTGGAATTTACCCATCAAGTCAAGGCCCCACATTGAGTGAATCCATGGGCAAATGATGTCGACAGTGGTTCCGCTGGGGCATGTGGGAGGTCAGCATATTGTTGACATTTGTGGCAAGATCTTGATATCCTCCTGGCGTTGTTGCCGAGCGTGGGCCAAAAGTAGCCTTATCGTATTGTGCGATTGGCTAATGACCTGGCACCTGAATGGTTGCCACATTCTCTGCCGTGTATAGTTGCTAGCACAACCTTTCCCTCTTTTGGGGTTAGGCACCGGAGGTTGGGGTGGGTGAACCCCAGGCGGTAAAGCTTGCCATTTTGGATGTTGTAGCGGGTTGCTCTCCACTTGAGCTGTCGTGCTTCAACCTTGTCCTCTGGCAATGTTCCGTTGAGCTTGTATTCGATGATCTCATTCATCCAACTAGGATTGACCTCTATGTTGAAGATTTCCGTCAGGGTTTTTTTTATGCTAGGCCTGTCAAGACATTCCACCCTTGTGTCCACTGGACTTTGGTGTGGTTGAGCGGTTGCTAGTCTTGCTAGGGAATCAGCCTTGGCGTTCTTTTCCCTGGGGATCTAAGTAATGGTGTGAAATTTGAATTTTTTTAGGAGCGTCTTGACGTAACCCAAGTATGCTGCCAACTGTTGGTCTTTGGCTTGGAAACTCATTGACCTGGTAGGCGACTAATTGGGAGTCGCTGAATATGTTAACGCTGTCAGCTTCTGAGTCGATGGCGAGGAGTAAGCCGGCAATGAGCTCTTCATATTCAGCCATGTTGTTTGAGGCTTTGAAATTGAACTACAACGCGTATTCCACATTTAGTCCCCCTGGTCCTGTCAAGATAACTCCGGCGCCGCTAGCCTTAGTACAAGCAGAGCCGTCCACGTGCAGGTTCCAATCTGATTGCTGGGGGGCTGGTTCCTCGGCGGTTATCATTGCTGTGTTGGGCTCTGCCTCTATGTTGGGTTCATCCTGACGCTCAGTGAGCTCAGCAATGAAGTCCGCCACCGCTTGGCCCTTCATGGCGGTTCTTTGTTTGTAGTCAATGTCGAACTCGCTGAGCTCGATGGCCCACTTGCTGAGGCACCCCGAGTGCTCAGGGTTCTGCATGACTTGCCTCAGCGGTTGATTCGTTAAGACATGAATTGTGTGGGCCTGAAAATGCTGGCCGAGGCGCCTAGCGGCGACGATGAGTGCAAGAGCGAGCTGTTCAAGGGGTGGATATCTTGTTTCGGCCCCGTTCATGCCTCTGTCGGGGTAGAATACGGGGAGCTCATCCTGTCCTTCCCACTGGACAATGGCGCAGCTTACCGCTATCTGTGATACCGCTAGGTATATGTATAGTTTCTCCCCCTGTACAAGAATAGATAGGAGTGACACTGCCGCCAAGTATTCCTTTAAGCTTTGGAATGTTGCCTCACAGTCCGGGTTCTAGTCGATGACCTTCTTGTGGGTTGTCTTCAGGACTTTGAAAAATGGGAGATATCTGTTAGTGAGTCTGGAGATAAATCGGGAGAGGGCGCTTAGTTTGCCATGGAGACTCTGAACGTGTTTTTCCCATTCTAGAGCCTTCATGTTGAGGATGGCTTGTACCTTGTCGGGGTTGGCCTCTATGCCCCTCTCACTGATTATGTAACCTAGAAATTTACTAGCAGTGACGCCGAAGAAGCATTTTGCTGGGTTGAGGCGCATACCGTAGGCCAAGAGAATGGCAAATATGATTTTGAGGTTTGCTACGTGTCCGCTGGCTTTTATGCTTTTTACCAACATATCGTCCACGTAGACCTCGATGATTTTGCCCAGATGTTCAGCAAACATAGCATTCATGAGCCGCTGGTAGGTTGCCCCAGCGTTCTTCAAACAGAACGACATGACATTGTAGCAGTATAGGCCTTTGTCAGTGGTGAAGGAGGTGCACTCTTGGTCACCAGGGTGCATCTTGATCTAATTGTAGCTGGAGAAGGCATCCATCATGTTGAGTAGCTCGTGCCCAGCGGTTGCATCGACTAGTTGGTCTATGCGGGTAGTGGGAAACTGTCCTTAGGGCATGCCTTGTTGAGGCCTTTGAAGTCGACTCACATTCGCCACTTTCCGCTGGGTTTCTTTACCATGACCAAGTTGGAAATCCACTTAGGGTAATTTACTTGGCGGATGAATCCAATGCTCTAGAGCTTGGCAACCTCCTCTTCTATAGCATGGTATCTCTCCTCATCAAAGGCCCTCCACCACTGCTTGGTAGGGTAGGCAGATGGTTTGATACTTAATTTGTGATTGATGATCTCAGGGGAGATGCCTGGCATGTTAGCGTAGGACCATGCAAAGACGGCGGTGTTGTCACTTAGAAACTGGGTGAGTTCAGTCGCTTCCTCTGGGTCTAGCTGAGTGCCGAGGTGGACTGTCCGCTCAGGCTGCTTGTCAGAGATGCTGATAACCCTTAAGGATGTCTCTGGGTTGACAGACTCCTTTTTGACATACTTCTTCTTGTCATCTCTGGGGTCTTCAAAGATATCTGGTGCCGCTGCATGATTTCCCACTATTAGAATTTCATGGAGGCGTGCTGATCGTGCCACGGTTGTGGAATAGCACTCTCGTGCCAGTTGTTGGCTTCCCTTCACGCAACCTGTTCCATTGGGAGTAGGGAACTTCATGAGGAGCATGTACCTGGCGATGAGGCACTTAAGTTTGTTAAGTGTCGGTCGACCAATGATGGCATTTTATGAACTTAAACAGTCCACAACGATGAATTTCGTATGGATCTCTACCATTCGTGGACTGGCGCCGATAACCAGTCACATATAGTCAGAACCCAATGGCTGTGTGACGTCACCGAAGAAGCTAAGCAATGGCTCATGATCCTATAGTAGTTTTCTATTCCGCAGGAATTTGTCGTAGCACTTGTTGAAGATGACATTTACAGCGGACCCGCTGTCGACAAGGATCCTTCCCACTGACCATTTATCGAGTATGGCGTCAATCAAGAATGGATCGTCGTGGGGCAGATGTACTCCGCGCTCCTCCTCCTCTGAGAAGGTAATGGGCTCCCAACTTGATTTTGGGAGTTTAGCAGACCCCTCTCATAACGGATATTGCACACCTCCTTGGGGTGGTTGGCACGTGCGTAGCGCTTCTTTGCTCTGTGAGACATGTTGGTGATTGAAGCACCACCGTCGATGGTGTTAATGCGGCCCAAGGGCTCAATTTTTGCGATGACAGGTGGTGGTTGGTGTACCTTGAATTGATCCATTTTACAGTCTCTGTACAAGGTTTCAATGGCTGTTTTGAGGGCGTTGCAATTATTGGTGTTGTGGCCGCTGTCCTCGTGATATTTGCACCACTTGTCGGTGTTTCTGGGCTTTCCCACCCGTGGGTATTTTCTTGGGGGTGGTGGCGGAATCTGGTCTTTGTACTAATCGTATATTTCCTCGTATGAGGCTTTGAGGACAGTGAACTCTGTGTACCGCTGGGATGACTTCGTCGGTTTATTACGGTTATCTCCCTAGAATGAGCGGTTACCCTTGGTGTAGTGTTGATCCTTCTGCCGCTTGCTCTGGTGGCTGCCCTGCTGCCACTCTCTCTTCTTATCAGTAGGAGGCGTGGTGGAGGCTTTGCTAGAGGTTTCCTATTGGCTGGAGGAGGTTTGGGTGGACTTTACAGGTGTTGGTGTTGGTGGGGGGGGGGGGTTTCTCCTTATGTAATGAATTTTGCCTGTGCATGGATGACAGCCTCACTCATGACATGATCATAAGCAGCGTTGGGATGATTGTAATTGAGGTGATAGAGAAATGGCCCATTGAGGAGTCCCTGCTTGAAAGCTGCCAGTGCCATTGTCTTATCAAGATCACTGCACTGGGATGTTGCCGCTCTCCACCTGGTGACAAATGCCTTTAATGTTTCCTCCGCTCCTTGCTTGAGGCTGAATAGCTGAGTTGTATTTCCGGCAACCAATAGGATGAACTGAGAGAGGAAAGCATTTGATAGGGCATGAAATGAGTCAGTGGATCCCGGCAGGCACTCAAAAAATCAACTCATCGCCTCACTATCCAGCGTTTAGCTGAACAAGTTGCAGAGGGTAGCGTCATCGAAGCCCTTGTTATTGGTGACTTTTTTGAAGGTGTCCATGTGGACAAAGGGGTCAGTCATGCCGCTGTAATGTGACATCTTTGGTGTTTTTGCGTGTACCGGGCAGATGGCATGCAGGATCCTGGCGGTGAGTGGTCCTAGTCTGGACGTAAAGAGTGGATTTGGTATTGGCGCTGGGTTCAGCCCGAATTAGCCTTTGTTCTAATTGTTGCATCCGCTCCAATATTATGGCGGTTGTGTCTCCATCGGGTCCCTTCTGGATGCCCTGCTGAACCAGCTCTCGCCTAAGGACAGGCATATTACCCTCGGTTCTGGCCCTGATTGTCGAGCAGCTGGTATGCGGCTGTGACCCCGCCTCCTGCTCCAACATTAGTCGGGGTTCAGGAGGTGGTCCCATTCCTCATAGTTTTGGTGGGTTCAACGGTACCTGCATCTGTATGATTGGTCCGTGTACCAATCCGCCGGTTATGGGCTCACTGCGCCTAGTGCTGTCTGCGACTGCTCGCTTTGCGTTGGGTTGGCGTTTTCTTCCAGCGCCTTCTTCAACTCGTCAAATTTTGACATCAGCGTGGCCATCTGCTTTTGGGCCTCGGCCTTTTCTCTGCGCTCCTGCTCGCACTCTCAATTAGCCTTATGAAGGTCCGCTAGTGCCAGCTCATACATAGCGGCGAGGTCCTGCACCGGAGGGCGGCTGCCGCTCTGCTGTAGTTTGAGTTGGCGGGATCTGGTAACTGGCCTGGGGTTCCCCGCTGGGGTTGACCGGTGTGTTAAATAGTGCACGGTTAACGTTAACCGCTGGATTAACGTTGATAGTGGGGTTGGTGGGGTGGGGATTGGCGGATTGATCTGCTTGCTCCTCAGCGTTTCCCCCGCTACTGTTAGTCGTGGTGGATGTGGTGGGATGGCCTCTTGTTCAAGGATTCCCACAGACGGCGCCAATGTTAATGTTTAAAGTTCAGCGGTAGCTAAACCTTTACTAATGCTGGTCTGATGGGCGGACCGCTACCAATGATACTCAGAGTTTCTGCTACCTGTCAAGTAAAATACAGAGGGCGTCAAAGGGAGACCTCGCTGGGCGGTCTTCTCTTCTCCGATGCCAAAGTTAGTCAATGTATTTATGTTGACAAAGTAACCGTAGGTAAGTATTAAATGCGTCCTTAATGAGGAGAGAGGAGAGAACCTTTTATAGGTGAGGAGGGAACTAATCTTCTCCACGTTTTCGATGTGGGACTGATGTGCTTCAGTCCCCAGCTTCTGAAAATACTGATGCAAACTTGGAGCGGCGCGTCAACCGTGATCTGGGGGTGAGCCGGGGCTCAGGCGATAGCCTGTTTGGCTGTGTTTCTGTAGGTCACTCCTTTGGAGCGAGTTGGTATCGCTAGCGGTAGCATGAGCGTGGCTTATTACAGCTAATTATGCTTGTGAATGCCTATGTAAGTACATGTTAATTTAAGATTTCTTTGAATTTGTCAAGGTTCTTTAATTTCGCTTATCTTAGATTTTAATTTAATTTAAAACTTGTGGTTTGGGAGTCTATATTGTATCATTAAGTTTATTCACTCTTCACAACTAGGTTTGTCCAATTGATTTATTTCATGAGGAGTTACTGAAAGGTTGAGTGTTAGACAACATCCAAAGTTATTTCTTTTCCTTTTAAAGTAAATTGGATTGGGATTTTACCTTTGTAACATATTGGTTTATCACTTCTCACAACTAGGCTCACCTTAGTAGAATACGATGTCTGGGTAAGAGGCTAGGAATTTATCTTGAGTGAGCCTTGCTCTACCAAAGCCGCACATACAATTACCTGGTCATATTTCGAAAAGAGCTACCGAATAGGTAAGTGTTGAACCTTGCGCTTAGTTTGCAACTACACCATGCAAACATTGCTCTTAGTTTGGAATTCTGCCAAACTTAATTTGAAACTATGCCAAATTAGTTACACCTAATTTGAGATTACGCCAAATTCAAAATCTTTGTCCCCTTTTGCTTTTCTACTTCAAGTTATAGTTTGATTCTAATATCTTAGAGACACCATTAAATTGGAACTTGTAAGTAGAAAAGCAAAAGGGACAAGGATTCCGAATTGGCACAGTTCCAAATTAGGTGTAACGAATTTGGTGTAGTTCTAAATTAAGTTTGGCTGAATTCCAAACTAAGTGCAATGTTTGGCGTAGTTCCAAACTAAGCACAAGGTTCAACACTTAACCGTTCGGTAACTCTTTTCGAAATACGATGAGGTAAGAGTATGTGTTGCTTTGGTAGAGCAAGACTCACTTAGAGCACAACACCCAGGATAAATCTCTAGCCTCTTATCTAGACATCGTATTCTACTAAGGTGAGCCTAGTTGTGAGAAGTGATAAACCAATACGTTACAAAAGGTAAAATCTCAATCCAATTTACCTTAAAAGGAAAATAAATCCAACTTTGGGTATTGTCTACCACTCAACCTTTCGGTAACTCCTCAAATTAATTCAATTGATTAAGTCTGGTTATGAAGAGTGAATAAACTCGACGGTACAAATATGGACTCCTAAATCACAAGTTTTTATTAAATTCAAATCTAAGAGAAGTGAAATTAAAGGACCTGGACAAATTCAAAGAAATCTTAAATTAACAAGCCAGAAAGCTAAATTGGAACAAGTATAAGTAAAAAGAGTGAGTAGTTAAGACCAAGTTTCACAAGTACAATATGCTCCAATGTCATGCCCCGAATGTCAAAGAAAAGAAATTCGAATCCGAAACGCGATAACTCAACAAATCACCCAAATTTTTAGAAACTTTTTTTCCCTTTAAACTAAGCAACAAAATAAACTGAGTCCACACATGTCAATACAGACTTACTCTATAGAGTCATATATTATATTACACAAGTTTATGAATTAAGTTATATAACAAAATAATAAGAAAATGTCCATCAGAGCTCACTACACAGCAGAAGTCTTAACACCAGTAAAGCCACAAAATAGCTTCCTACTCGTACAACTGCTACTAGAAACTCAGCTTCACCCGCGATTACCCTAACCTGCAGGATTAACCCTTACACCATTGAATAGTGCAGCGGGTTTCCACACAACAAACCCTGTAAGCCTTTGAAAGCTTGTATGAGTAAACTCAAATACAAAGACCATACAACTAACACGAATAATGAGGCAAACCTTTCAACTCGAAGAAAATAACTCACACCAAAATCGCGAGGAATCCACCAATTCAAGTTAAGGAAGCAACCCACACAAATTCCGAGGAAAACCTTTCAACTCAAGGTAAATAAACACACACCATGATTCCTAAAAAAACAATATTCTTTTTCCAAAAGAAACAACATCAGTCACACAGTGAAAAAATCATATAAAATGTTAACCTAACAATTCAATATGAAACTCGGTACAACCTGGACAACAAAAGAAAGTACATCATGAAACTCTCTTTTAAAAACATATACCCACAAGTGTCATAACACAAAGCTATGCCCTATGACAGTACGTTGGCAAACATACTAGAGCTCTAACTGATCGAAACCACTCACCTAACCAAAGGCGTGATTCCCGATATATTGCCCGAGGTCACAACTTGTGACCCCCGATCCTTAGGCCAACCAGACCTTAGATCAAAACATTTAAACTAGTCACACTGAACCCAAAATGTCACCCAATCACCAAAAATGAGACATCACAACCTGTGACTCCCACATCAAACACTTTTCAAAACAATAGAAAATACCATTTCCAACAACATATTGTTTCCCGAAAAGTCATCCCCCAAAACAATAATATGAACTCATTCACAAACATTGCTTGCATCACAACAAATCCACCAATACATATATATTTCATGTAAATATAAATATATACATAGTCATTTACTCAATAATGTCACTAATACCAACTATAGTCCACATCGCAAAAATCAAGAAAATTATTTTTATAATTAAAATCTCATTTTAACTTACCTATGAACCGTAGACGATCAAGTTCATATCATTTAAAACAAATAGTTATTTCCAGAAAACAATTTCACAATTTAGCAAATAATCCAAAATAATAAGTGAATTTCGTTCATAAATGAACCATGTGAGATTACTCACCTCTAAATCCAAATGCGTCTATTAACGTTAGAACCGAAGGCTCTAGTTAGCTTTAGATAGAGAAAATTTAGTGTTAGCTTGAACACGAGAACTATAGTAGTTCGTCTCTCACCTTACCGGGAAACTACGTCCACTTGAAATGTTTAACTATGTGTTTGGGCCTTGCGGCCCAAAGGGATTATAAGAGATGTAATGGGAAGGAGTTTAAGTGGGAGGAGGGGTCCCGTTTATAGGTAAGGGAACCCCTCTCCTTTACATTTTCTTCAAAGTGGGATGCAAAACCACTATTCTAGTCTTAAAAAGCATGTTGTGAAGGTAACTTGGCAAGGCTTGGAAGGCTGCTTCCCGGCTAGGTCTTGGACGCTTCCGACTACCACAGGGTAGATTGTATGTCAGGCTACGACATGTATGTCATGGTTAGGCCCCACCATGGCTTGTAGGCACACTAAGAGAGTGTTGCTTATGCTTGGTGACATAGAGAATGAGCCATGCTAGTAGAGGTATCTACAGGTCCTTGAAGACCCCAAGCAAGAGGAGCTTCTTGGTTGGGGAGTTATAAACATGATGTCATCAAGCATAAGTGATGTCGAAGAGGCGCCTCGCCCCTACAAGTCCCCGAACACCGTAAGCAAGAAGGGACTCGTTAACCTGCACAACAAAGACAAAAGCACGCATATGTAGAAGTTCTGTTTATACACCTTATTTTGCTTATTTGGCCCAATTTTGTTCCTGCTGAGTGAATATGCTTGTTGTATTGGCCAACGTATATGACTTGAGTTGATATGCATTAGCATATACGAATGTACGAGATGCATGATACATGTTGATGTATACATGGGAATGGAGTCGAGTATGATTATGACGTTTTGACGAGGTCGAGTTTGACGAGGTTACGCTCTTGAGGTGTAAGTTGCATGAGCGCCGTGAAGGCAAGAGTTTATGATTCATGAACAATGAATATGCAAATATTTGTGTTAGTTTGGTTTTCTCGCGTGTTAATGGAACGCGAAAAGAAATCGATTGTTGCAAACGACAAATGGTAGAAGAATTCAATGTTCCATTAACGTGTACTATTCAGAGGGGATATAAGTGTAAAGCTCGAGAATGTCGGGAAGGCATGAGCATAAAACTCAGGGTTGTCAGGAAGGTGTGAGAGTGAAAGCTCGGGAATGCCTGGAATGTGTGAGCATGAAAAGCTCGAGTATGCCGGGAAGGTGTGAGTGTGAAAGCTCAAGGGCGCCGGGAATGAGTGAGGGGGAAGCTCAGGGGTTCCATGGAGGCGTGAGCATTAGAGTTGTGAACGGGAAGCTTAGGAGTACCAGGTAGGCGTGAGCGTTAGAGCTCGTGAACGGGAAGCTCGGGGGTGCCGCAGAGGAGTGAGCGAGAAGCTCGGGCGTGCAGCGGAGGTGTGAGCGTTAGAGCTCTTGAGCGGGAAGCTCGGGGGTGCGACGGAGGTGTGAGTGTTAAAGCTCGTGAGAGGGAAGCTCGGGGGTGTCGTGGAGGCATGAGTGTTAGAGCTTGTGAGCGGGAAACTAGGGGGTGTCGCGGAGGCGTGAGCGTTACAGCTCATGAGCGGGAAGCTCGGGGGTGTCGGGTAGGTGTGAGCATTAGAGATCATGAGCAGGAAGCTCAGGGGTGCAGCGGAGGCGTGAGCGTTAGAGCTCGTGAGGGGGAATCTAGGTGGGGGTTGAAGAGGAATGAGCGGGAAGCTCAGGGGTACCACAGAGGCGTGAGCGTTAGAGCTCGTGAGCTGGAAGCTCGGGGGTACCGTGAAGGCATGAACGGGTAGCTCGAAGGAGATGTCCTGAGGCATGACCATGACCGTTGCTAATTATGTTGGGCTATATGTACAAGTCCTCGAAGTCCCTAGTCAAGGAAGGTTCTCTTGCAGGGTTGATACCAAAGCGTAGCTTTGTGCTGTATTACGAGCATAATTAGTGCGAGTGCGTTGTCTATCTAGAATTTTATTGGAGCGAAAGCTTATACCCTTTTGGGTGGGCCCCCGCTAGGCCCTCCAAGAAGTCCCCACTCCTGGCTTGAGACCTTCGTATGGTTAGAAAATTGTTTGATGAGGGGAGCTGCGTATAAGCAATGAGTGTTAGGTAGCGAACCTAATCTTGATACCCAAGTATCGGGGGTTAAGCCCCGAATCAATGGATGTCATGGGCTGCGTTAATCGGTCCCTTTACTCTTTCAAGGAGGATAAAAGCTTGACTGCAATGTCGCGTAGCGGTCATCGTCATTATGAGGCATTGCCTTACCGCTTGGCAATTGGTCGTGGGCCATAAACTCATGGAGTCTAGACCCGTTTAGGTATTTTTTTCAGTGGGGAGAGTTGGACAAAGTATGGTGCCCGGAGGCTAGACCATATGTTTACATATAGAGTATATGTAAAGTTTGTAATTGTATGAACAATGACAAATAAGTGTAGCAAGTATTATTATGTGGATCTTATGGCCATATGACATGCATACTAGATAGTTGCAAGTGTAATGGTGTCCATATAAAATTTTGGTAGTAGCTCCCGATGAAAGCTATGAAGCTTTGTGAATCTACAGCTTAACTAAAGCATGTTAGATATGTTTGAGCGAGTTAGGTTGTGTTCGAGCAAGTTGGGTGTAGTTGAGCGGATAGGCGCTGTGCGAGCATGCGGGGCGTGGCCAGAGCAAGTCGTGGCCATGCTCAATACCCAAGCAAGTCTTTATCCGAGCATGTTTAATTAAGTCATAAGTGTCACAAGGTTCTAGACATGGCATAGTTTGTTTAAGTGAGTGTTACATTAAATTGATTTAAGCATGACATGTGTATAGCATGTACTTGGAGCATGGTTGAATAGGGATGCTCAAGAGTTATGAAAGCATGCCTCCATGTAAAATTTTTGCATTGTTGTAAACATGCTTAGAGATCATTGAGATCAATATTTGGAGCATGGCCTATCTAGCATGTAAGGCCTAGAAGGCGTTGCCAAATCTATGAAATGTTGTAGGGATGCTCAAGAGTTATGAAAGCATGACATTGGCGTGGTAGTAGCTCAAATTGAAAGAGCATAAAAGAGAAGGTATAGTTATTTATCTTATGCAGATTCTGAGTGAGCTGGTGTTGGAATTGATATAAGTACCCAAATCATGTTGGAGTTGTCCAAGCATGACGCTCCATTGCTCCTGCGAAGGACGTTAGTAGAAGGATGATGATTTCATTCATTGGAGATGTGATTGGTGATTATGTCTCCTTGAAACAAACTGGGTGATTAGTACATGCATGAGTTTGTAAAATCAACACTAATAGCTTATATATGTTGCTTTGATAAAATTTTAAGCAAAGTGTATAAGCAATGTTTGTAGTTGACAACAAAATGACATATTTGATTATTTGATTAGGTGCTCTAATATGCATTTCAATTTGGTAATGAAATGTTACAGAAACATTTTTAATAAGTCATCATGTAAGACTATAAGAACTAGGCCCTGGAGCCTATATATAGAGATTTATGGACAAATAATGACTTTGCATATATCAATATAGACATTGAAGAAGGCTGACTAGATTGGGTATAACCAGAATTCATGTTATTTCGATTGTGATGTGTACTTCTAATGTGTAGTGAGACATAAAGTCCTGGAAGTACGAAAGACAAGGTATTTTAATTCGAGCACAATATACGCACACACCTAAGCTTTGAGATAAACCCATTAATTAAATATGGGTACGCTATAGCGGTTAAAAGTTTAGACTTAGCCAATTATGCATAGTTGACCTTTATAGCTAGTTCACATGGAGGCATGCTTTAACCAAATTGAATCATACATATTATTACATGCTTCATGCTTATAGCTTATTTGTGGTAGACCACGTGGAAGAAACACAAATAAGAAAGTAATGACAATGCATTCAAGGCTAGCAGTTGAGTTATAACATGTATGCTCAGTTGGGTTTACTAGTCTCATGACTCAACTGACAAAGATGTTAAACATGTGTATTGTTATGTGTGATAACTAGCTCAACAATACATGAGTTTGATAGGTGGCAACATACTTAGACAACAGCAGCCTAAAGACAAAACAAGGTTGAGATTTGTTCTACGTGTAATGCAATTTATTCAATTAAAAGTGCAGTGTCAACAATTTAGCTAGCTTGACTCATACATTCAGCCAATAGAGGGACACACCAAAGTCAGTAACAAATATTGTATATGTGTGCATTGTGCTCTGTTCGACAGTATGAAGGTCAAGTAAGATAGAGCAGGTAGTATATGGAGGACTTAGCTTTTCAGTCTCACATGAAGAGAATAGGGTGATGAAATTGATGTTCGAAGATAACTGCATCAAGAGTGTAACCCGAATGCTGCGTTAAGAGCTAGCTATCGTTGCTTCAAGAAAGAGCTAAAGCGCTGAAGTTTTGCTGCTGAAGTTTAGCGTTTGCCACTGAATCTTGCCGCTCGGCTACTAGGATTGATCAAACGCTTGACGCGTTAAGTGGTTGCTGCTGTGATTGATCGATGACAAGGTGAGGTGCAACAAACAGAGACAGCTGGGGAGCAAAGTTTGACATGATGGCGTGATGGTGTTTGACAGAAAGTGAACGTTGGTCGCGGTTGAATACAAAGCACAGGTTGGAACTTAGGTGTCCAAAGTAGTTCTCTAGGTGTGAAGGGGAGGTTGAAACTCCGCCAAGAAAATTGAAACTCCGCTACGGAAATTGAAGCTTCGCTAAGGATTGAAGCTCCGCCAACCAGAGTGATGTTACCGCTAAGCTTGGGGATCTCTGTATGTTTGTTGCTGCTTGGATAGATGCTAGTGTTGGTGTTATGAGAGTGACGAGTTGTCGATGACGTTGATGTCATGGCAATATTCTGCTGGTGTTGACGAGGGCGCTGGATGGCAGGTCTAGCGGAGGCGCTGGATGGAGATGGTAGGTCGCTGGCCTTGCTACCGCTGTTGTTAGGTGCTAGCCTTGCCAGTCGCTGGTAGGCTGGCATTGTCACTGGCGTTAGTGATTTGCCGTAGAAAGATGCCACTGAGGCCTGCAGATGACGTTAGCGATTGCCGCTGAGGCTTGCCAGTGGTGATTAGTGTTTACAGTTGAAGGTTTGCCGCTGAGGCTAATTACCACTGACTTTAGTAATTGCCGCTGAATCTTGCTGCTGGCATTTACCGCTTGTTGCTGACGTTGACCTCACTACCGCTGGCGTTGGCACTGGGTTAGCCTCGCTGGCGGTAAAAAAAAAAAAAATTGTGAAGGTTGGCGGTGCTGTATAGCGGTGAAGCACGGAAGAAGAAAGTGGGGTGCAAAAAGAAAAAGGAAGGCTGGGTGTCCAGAGTAAATGGGCACCCGAGGTTTCAATTTTTTTTTTTTAAATTATTATTACTGCTAAGAATGGGTTAATGTTTGCCGCAAGAGGCTAGTGTGCTGCTAGGCTTATGTACTGAGTAGTGGACTGATGATGATCTGATGATCAAAGAAGTTTCTTTGAGCCCTGGTAGCATGGTAATTGACGAACTCTTTGTGTTGGCTTCCCACAAACGGCGCCAATGTTAACTTTAGAACCGAAGGCTCTAGGTAGCTTTAGATAGAGAAAAGTTAGTGTTAGCTTGAACATGAGAACTATACCCGTCTCCAGTCTTAACGGGAAACTACGTCCACTTGAAATGTTTAACTATGTGTTTGGGCCTTGCGACCCAAAAGGATTACAAGAGATGTAATGGGATGGAGTTTAAGGCTCTGTTTGGTATTGCGTTATCAGGCATTAAACAGCTTATTTTTAAATGTTTTAGCTTATAACCTGTTTGGTAAAACTCATAAACATGCTTATCGGGGCCGCAATTGGTCAATAAACGCTAATTTATGAAAGCAGGAGGAGGAGTGCTTTCTTAAAACCACGTTTATAGAACATAGAAAGATCAAGTCCTTGCTTAAATGAATTTGGAGAAATACCTGTATTGTCCTCATCTTGTTCAACCATACTCGTCAAGTATCCTACCTCGGCATTGTTTTCTCTCTCCTTTTCTCTGGACTCCTGTCCATATCACAATTTCATCCGCTCCTTCTCTGAGTTCAATCTTCTCATTCACTCATTACCACTAAGGGCAAATTTCTCATCGTTAATTTTTATACTCCTATATTTTCAAGGCTAATTGTTATGTATTTTTCCCCTTGCTCATTGTTTCCTTTCTCTCTCACAACCCATTGCAAGTTAATCATCTGAATCTTTGAATATGGAACCTACATGAATTTCCCAAGTGCTAGGCTAAACTCTAATGAATTTAATAAAGAAGGAAAATTATGTAATTTTCGTCATGATTCTGCGGCAAATTAGGCTCGACTCCGATGCTTCTTCTCTCACCGGTAGGACCGCCGATCGACCGACACTAATCCACAACTAATTCTCAACCACCGTCTGTGGAGTGGAGCGGCGTGCCACTCGATATACCCCCCACCACCACAGTCGTACACAACACAACCACACCTTCTCCTCAAGCCTCGAGAGAGAAACTACCTCAGATCCGCCGCCCAATTGCCAACTACACAATCCCAGATGAAACAAATTGATTTTCTCCTCAACCTTCAAAGCCAAACAACGCTGGACAGTGATGAACATCATGTCTATTTAAGTCATATCATATAATCGGTTTCTGATATTTTTCCCAAATTTTTCTATTTAACCAAAATGGAAACTTTTTTGAAGGCCATAACTTCATCATACGAACTCCAATTTTTCCATTCCACATATCTACGAACTCGTATTGACGCACTCTACGACTTTCATGAAGGAAGTTTTTGGCGAAACTCAACGAATAAAAAGTCAACCCCATGACTCATGGAAAATAAGCCGTTTCGAGTAATTATTCGTCCAAAACACTTTCGCTCCACCCTCGAACCACGAAATCCTACTAACGAACACTTTATTAATTTCAGGAAATTCCAAGAAATTAATAACGAATTTCCGGGGTATTACATCCAATTAGTCCAATTTTACCGCTATTACAACTTTTTACTTTAAACAACCAATTTCAACAAACTAAAAATGTGAACTTGCAATATGTAATAAGCAAATAGTAAATAGGCAAGACTATTTTTCCAATTTCAATAGGCTCAATTTAGTTTTTTTCTTACCACAAGTTTCCACTTACTTAACTAAAGAACTTATCACAGATTTCGAAAATAAGTAACTAACACAAAAACTACAAAACCAAGAAAGAACAGTAAATGTAAACTAAGAATAGGTTTTTTTTTTTTTCTTTACTTAAAAGGAGGATCTAAGGTACACTAAGAATAGTCCCATGGAAACCTAAGCTAGGGTTTGAGTTTTACCTCAATCCTTGGCAACAGTGCCAAATACTTGTTGGAGACAAAATTAGTATTAAATGTGTGCAAATTTGTGTATGATGTGCCCTACTCCCAAGTGTAAGAGGCCAAGTTCTTGTAAGGGAAAGTAAGAGTATCATACCCAAACGATTGGGGGAAATTCTATCCTAACTAGATTACCGCAAATAAACCTAGAAAAATATGCAAAGTCTACCTTTTTACAATGCACAATTTCGGTCCTATGGAAGCCAAGAATTGCATAGATGATATTCACAATGTTAAGTGGTGAAAAAGGCTTGATTGTTTTTAAAATAAATTAAAGGACTGTTTAAGGATATCTCTATTTTGTGTTTAATCCAAACTCTAGGTTACTTGACCTAGTGGTAATAGGGCTCAATTAGAAGAATCTAGAGATTCTCTTTCCTTGTATGATTCTAACTCTATGCATTGTAATCCTCTATATAAAGAGGCCCCTATTATCAATGAGAATACACAGCAAATTTCTCTCAGTTTCTGATTCCCTAAAACACGTTATCAGCACGAAGCCCTAACCCTGAAACTCTAAATTCGTAGCCTTCAAATCCCAGAAACCACCGCCGCCCACCTTGAAGATCTCAACTCCAGGAGTCCAGAACCGGTGACCCCACCTCCAGAACCGGCCGAAAAACCACCGAACCGGCCACCGGAAGTAACAGAAGTCTCTTTGCCCGGTTCAAAGCCTTTCTCCCATCCTCCTGCAGCCATACTCCACCAGAAGCTGCAACCTGATCCCTGATTACAGGAACCGGAAAAATTTTCCACGGAACCCGTCAAAAGGCCCTCAAACCGGTAACCAGAATCTGTTCCATCTTGAACCGCCGGCTGCCCTTCCAGATCATCTAGCCCTTGCTTCAGTCAACCCTGCGCAACCCAGCCCAGAAGAAGACCAGTCTCGGCCCAGAGGCAAAGGAACTGATCGGCCCAGTAGAAGAAGGAGCAGGCTCGCCCCAGTGACGTCAGCCTAGAGCCCATCCACGTAAGCGCCTGCATCAGCATCCAGTCAGCTCTGCCACGTCAGCATCCCCGGTCAACGGTCAGTCAACGCGAGTCAACACTTTTCCGGCCACTTTCCGGCGACTTTTTCCGGCCAAATTTTCGGTCAAGTTTTCGGCCATCTTTTTAAGGTAATTTTTTCTCAAAGTTCCCGTTTTGAAGTTTTTTTTTAATTTCTTCTTCTTTTCTCGAGGACTTCCAACATCCCTTCTTCTACCCCCATTTATTCTTTATAGGAGAGACCAAAAGCCGAACTGTGGGGGTTCGTGCTCACTCCAAGCTTGGAGCTTGTAGAATCCTCCAAACTTAGAGTTTGTTGAGAACAAAACGATCGACCACATACATCATTGTTTCGATCTAATCCAAAACCCCTCTTGGAATCAGATTTTCTTGGAAGCGACTACGCTCAGAAATTTAATAGTTTTTCGTGGTAGCCTTTTTTTTTTTCGCTCCGAAACTAACCCTAATCTTGTGTTGTTTTCAAGATGAGTTACCTGAACAAGCTGAACTTTGTTCCATTAGAGACAACTGGCGCAGGATACCATAGGTGGGTCCAAGATGTGCTCCAACATCTTAAGGCTGATGGACTTCTGGAAGCCATCCAAGTGCCTAGTCAGAACGTGCTTTCCATTGAGCATGCTACTGCTTTTGAAGCAAATCAAGCTAAAGCCATCATCCTCATGACAAGGCACATGAATGACGCGCTCCAAAGTGAATACCTCAATGAGGAAGACCCAAGAAAGTTATGGGTTGAACTTGAGCAGCGATTTGGCAACGTTCGTGACTCCCTGCTTCCTGATTTAGAAGTGCGATGGCATAGCCTCCGCTTCTGTGATTTCAAGTCTGTGCTTGATTATAACTCGGAAGCTCTTCGTATCAAGTCCCTGATGGAGTTTTGTGGTCAAATCATAACTGATACGATGTTGATCGAGAAGACTCTCTCTACCTTCCCCGTCTCTGCCATGATGATTTCAAAGAATTATCGGATTGATGTGAAAGCAGGACGTATCACGAGGTTTCATGAGCTTATTGGCTCCATGAACGTAGCTGAAAAGCACGACAACATACTCGTGAAGAACTATAATGCTAGACCCATGGGAACTAAGTCTAACTATAGTCGCGCCCCCAAGGGAGGACACAAGGAGCGAAACCCTAAGAGTATGGACAATTCTGGACGCTCTGGTCCATATTCTCTCCCTAAAGAGGAAGGAAATCGCCAAGAGAGGCGTGAACGGAACCGTGGAGGTCAACGTGTGAAGAGAGAAAGAGTCGGAGCCTCCGGCTATGGTGGTGACGCCACCAAGAATAATAGTCGTCCAACACACACACCAAAAGCATCTCGATCAAGGGAGCCTGACCATAAAGATGTTTGTCTTCGATGTGGATCAAGTGGACATTGGGCAAGGAAGTGTACTGCATCCCATAATGTTGCCAACGCATACAAGATGTATCGTGAAGCAAGGGAGGCAAATTACATGGAACAAGAAGATCAAGATGGAGATCTCGATCTAAGGGTGGAAGACTACAAGGATCAAGACCCAGAAACTGGCGATTTTGATTAAGTCTTTTTATTTTCCAAGAGATGTAGGCAATTGCCATATTACTTTTGTAGTAGATACCAATGATATTAGTCTTTCTTCAAAGTAGGTGTACTCAATGTAAAAGTGATGTCTAGAAAGGTTTTGAGATAAGTGGTACTTAAGCGAGCTTTGCTCCACCGACATCTCTCTAGCTACTTAACTGGTCACATTTACATTGGAATTACCGAAAGAAGTTAGGCGACTACCATTGTTTTGCATTAACTAGTTTTTTGGATTAGATTTTCTTTGGTTAGGAGAAATGATGATGTAATTTCGTTTGGCTTATTAATAAAAGTTGAGTTCTTTTCTTTATGACTCCTTTTTTTAATTACGAGCTTTTCTTTTAGGAATGGATGAACTTCAATGTCTTGTGGATAGTGCGACTACGCACACCATTCTACGACATAGGCAATTATTCTTAGAGATGTTGCCTACATATTCATCTGTGACTACGATGGCTGGGCCATCAAGTTTAGTTCAAGGACATGGAATGCCCAATTCCTTTTGCCCAATAGCACCTTGATTAAAGTCACTGAAGCTCTCTATGCTCCTAAGGCAAATCGAACCTTATTAAGCTTTAAAGATATTAGAGCCAACGGATTCCATGCGGAAACGCATAATGAGAACGGAATAGAATTCCTTTGCATTACCTCTAATGATTGCGGACGGAAGTGCATCTTAGAGAAGCTTATGTGTCAATCTAGTGGACTTTATGTCCATTACAATTCGACCAATTGAATCCAATAATGTCATAAGAGAAGATCTCTTGGATTCAGACACATATTGACTTTGGCATGACCGACTAGGACATCCTGGTCGTGATATGATGCTCCGTATACTTAAGACTTCACACGGGCATCCCTTTTTCAGAGTGAGAAGAAGCAAGAATCAAAAACTGATTCCAAGACTTAGCAAGACCGCAAAAATTGCAGGTTCCATGGTGTTTTCCTCGAAAGTTTGACTAGAAAGATTAGATATTCAGCCAATTTCAGTGTGTGTTTGTCCTTTCGGAGGACAAGAAACTCTTCCACGATGACTTGCGAGTCTTATGTTGGTGACGACCGATGAACTCTCAAGGGAAAGTGTATTTCGTTAGTCGTTAATGGTCGTTGGAAGCTAAGAATTACAACGACGTCGATTTATTTTTATAGTTGGCGTGAATTCCACGAGATGATACGATTTTACCTACGGGTTGTCTTGTATAGCTCTATTGAAGCTCAAATTCCTGAATAGCTCTGTACTTATGAAGAGCTGGAATTTGGTGTGGACATGAGTTGTCTACGAATATGCCAAGTGAGGCAGTATTGCGAGGAAAGTAATGAGATTGTTAATTACTCAGTCTTGCTATTACAAGAAAAGTCTTGTGGGTACAATGTGATGTAATTGATCGGAGCAAAGTGTATCCTATGAAGGATAGATGAGGAACACTAGATAAAGAAAAAGGTTTAGCTCCGATGGTGATATATATATATATGACTAGTAATTGTCGAGTTGTACCACAAGAAATCAGAAATCAAAAAGTATTAAGGGAACTGGAGTCTGACATAAAGGAATGAGTTATTGACCAGTTGACCAATCATGAAATTTCGAGGATGAAATTTATTTAAGGGGGGTGGAACTGTGAGCCCCGGTAAAATTGTCAAGCTAAGTTGAGATCGTTGAGGAATTAATTTACGATCTCTGTAATCAATAAAGGTGTTTGAGAATATTTTTCAGAATTTTTCATAAGGTGAAATCCTTGATTTAAGAGTGTGATAATAAAGTACACGACACGACGAGTTCGTGGTAATTTTCGGAGAATTTTTCGGACACGAGAGCTATTTATGATGAATTTCTGAAGTTGGAAATTATAGAAATTCATTTTAAGTAAAGAGAAAACCCACGGTGCAATCTGAGGCGTCCAAATTCTCACCGCTTCATCGTAGCTGTTGAAATTCAATTAAGGGAGGCTATAAATAGGGCTGGATCAGATCAAATGTCCGAGAATGATCGAGTGGTCTCTGGGCTCTTCGACCCGGCGACTGAACCCGATCGGAACTTCCCTCGTCCGGCAACTTCACAGCGGCACACCGGTCATGCTTGATGCGTCTTCTCATCGTGGTTCCTCCTCTGGTCACGGATCATCCATGCATGGAGTAAGAAGAGAGAATCGAAGCCCAAAAGCTTCGGGTTTTCCGGCGAAGCTTCTGCAGTTTCCGGCGATCGTCGGGGCTGCGTGAGGTACCAAAATTGATCCCCTCGTCATGGTCTCCAAGTTAGTCTAATTAGTTTTTCAATACGATCGATTTTGACTGTTTTGGTTTTCGGTGTTTACGGGTTCTGTTGGAACCACCGTGCACGGCGGTATTTCGGGGCTTCTTGGTTTATTTTCGATGTTGGTATTCGCCTGAGAGTGTGAGGTTGAGGCTTGATCATGCTAAATTCGATCACTTGAGATAAGGACGCATGCAAGCTCGAGAGTGATCAGAGAGTAGCAGCGCTGTTGACTTCGAGCTATAGTGCGTTATGCTCAGAGATGGGACTCAAAGTTGAATCTAGAATCAACAGTCATGATTAACACAGTGAAGGTAAATTTCGATTCTCAAACTCTCTGTGTATTGGGACTGCCCTTCTCGGTGCAAAAGTGGAATGAGTTTGTGGGTATAAGCTTATTGTGAGCTTAATTGTGTTTTGATTGATTATGTTGGAAAATGGAATGTTGATTAGCTACTGAATTGAGAACTGGAAAATATGGTAATTGCGTTGTTGGTCCAAAATATGTATGGGTGTCCATAGTAAATTCAACAAAATTACTATGTGATGCAAGATTTGAGGAAAGGAATAGAAATTGGTCGATTTTCTAATTTCAAGTAAAGTATCGAGTAATTGAGATTAATTGTCAATGTAGTTGTGATTGGTCAAACCTTGGTCAAATGGGTCAATGTTGGGCAACTCCTTGTCAAACTAGGAAAGATTGATTGGACGATTATTTTACCGTCGAAACGTTAATATTTATCCAATGAGATAGCGATATGTTGGAATCTAGGACTCCAGTTACCCGAGGAACGGAAGGTTACGTTCGTGACTCTCGGAGTATGTGAAGAAAAGCATCGGAATCCAGGTAGGGGATTTGGGACTCTCCTCGATTAGCGGTTTATTTATATTACGCTTTTGTTTAAATGATGCATGTTAAGTCTGTGGTTTGGTTATGTTAAAATGCAATGCGTACTAACCAAACCGTGAGAGATGTGATGGCTTGAGAGCGAAAGGTGGCTCTGACTTCCTTGGGTTCGATCCCCAAAACCTCCGGAGGGTTAGTTACACTGGTCGGAAGATGCGCGATTGCAATGACGACCCGATCCGTGTGTGTAGCTAGGTAGCGGACGCTCTCGCTACGCTTACCTGGTGATAAATTAATTTGAGGTAAGGTCGTGTAGTGGGTCTATGGGACCGGCCATCAGGTAATATTTGGTGCACACGTATTGGTTTGAGTAACATGCATCGATTTTCAAGAGAGAATATTTTTCTTTTAAAATTTGTCGTTCTTTTAATGACATGGTTTTGAGTATGTTTTTATACTGTGGCCACAAAGCAATATTACATTGTTTTCAAACCTAGTCGAGATGATTTCCCAATGAGCAGCGAGGACAAAAGCTCACCCCTACAACAGTGTGGATGCAGGTACTGTGCACTAGTGACGGGATTAACGGACAGAGCAGGGTGCGCGGAGATAGCTTCGGTGAATAGTAGTAACTGAATTCAGGTTCCGTGTCTAGTCTTGAACTCTATCTCTTGAGAGTCGTTAATTTGGAACTTGTTATTCCTTTTCGTCTTGTACCAGAGTGTACCAATTCTTATTTACCCTAGTAGTGATCTAGAAGCGCTTTAGACGAATAAGTTCGATACTTGATTCTAAAAAGTTTTCACCTCAAAAAGTATTTCAACGTTTCCGCTACGCGATTTACGAAAAGCGACTTAACTAAATTGCCTTGTGGGTTTTTAGGATGTAAACTGAACATTCAGTTTATGTCTTAGAGACACGCGGCACTGTGACGTGCTCAAGCTGATGAGGTGCAGTTTGGGGCGTTACAATCCTACTTTGCGTTACAGCTAGTGACTGGATACGAGCATGATATCTCGCATTTACGCATTTTTGGGTGTACCATCTATGTGCCTATTACGCCGCCACAGCGTACTAAGCTGGGTCCACAACGACGAATGGGAATCTATGTTGGATTTGAATCTCCAACTATTGTCTGCTATCTTGAACCCTTGATAGGCGATCTCTTTACCGCTAGATTTTTCGGATTGTCACTTTGATGAGACAGTCTTCCCATCGTTAGGGGGAGATAAGAACACAGATGTTCAACAGGTACGACAGGAATTGTCGTGGTCTGTCCCCACTATGTCTCATCTCGATCCCTGTACCGCACAGTTCGAACTTGAAGTGCGAAGAATAATCGAGCTCCAGAACGTAGCAGACACTCTGCCTAATGCGTTTTCTGATGTTGCCAAAGTGACGAGATCACACATACCTGCTGCAAACGTGCCTGCAAGGATCGATGTCCCAAATACTGGACATCACGCCACTCCTATGACATCAGTGGATGGCGCCATTGCCCAACATGGCAATGATGTGGCATCTATGGCCACAGGTCCCGCAAGGAAGCGCGGTAGACCAATTGGTTCAAAGGATACTCGCTCTAGAAAGAAAGGAATAAGGCACAGATAAATCCTTTGATCATCGATACTCAAAATCCGTCCCATGAGAATGTTCCGAATTACGGTTATGTCCAAGAGACATCATTGGGGGACGCCTCAATGTCAGAACCTATCCAGGAGAACGTAGAGATCTCTGTAAATTACACTAGTGTACATGGGACGTGGGAAATAAACTCCATCATCATTGATGATGTATTCGCGTATTCAGTGGCGCGTGAGATTATTGAGACTGATGACATCGAACCACGCTCCTTTGATGAATGCCAACGTAGAGCTGATTGGCCAAAATGGAAAGATGCGATCCAGGCAGAACTTGATTCTCTAGCGAAAAGAAAGGTATTTGGCAAAATTGTACCAATACCGCCCAACATCAAACCAGTTGGTCAAAAATGGGTATTCGTTAGAAAGCGTAATGAGAAAAACGAGATTGTAAGATATAAAGCTCGCCTTGTGGCGCAAGGCTTCTCACAACTCCCTAGAATCGACTACGAGGAGACCTATTCTCCCGTAATGGACGTCATTACGTTCCGCTACCTTATCAGTTTGGTAGTTTCCGAAAAACTGAACATGCAGCTTATGGATGTGGTTACTGCGTATCTATATGGGGATCTAGATACGGAAATATACATGAAGATTCCAGATGGAATTCAGTTACCCAAATCAAGTGGCTCTGGACCATAGAGCGCGTTTGAGATTAGATTGAAACGCTCACTATATGGATTGAAACAATCCGGACGGATGTGGTATAACCGTCTAAGTGACTACTTGGTTGGGGAGGGATATGTCAACAATGAACTATGCCCATGTGTGTTCATAAAAAGGACAAGTTCCGGATTTGCAATAGTAGTGGTTTATGCTGATGAAATGAACATAATTGGCACCCTTAAAGAGTTAAGGGAAACCGCTGAACACTTGAAATCATAGTTTGAGATGAAAGATCTTGGGAAAACATAGTTTTGCCTCGGTTTAGAACTCGAGCACCGTAGAGATGGTATTCTGATTCATCAATCAGCTTATACCCAAAAGATGCTTAGGCGTTTCAACACTGATAAGATTAAGCCCTCAAGCACCCCAATGGTCGTCCGTAGTCTTGATCCAAAGAAGGATCCATTCCGTCCAAAAGATGACGACGAAGAAGTGCTAGAGGCAGAAGTGCCCTATCTAAGTACAATAGGCGCATTGTTGTACTTAGCACAATACACAAGACCGGATATCTCATTCGCAGTGAACTTGCTAGCTAGATATAGCTCTGCGCCAACACGACGCCATTAGACTGGTGTTAAAGATATCTTTCGATACCTAAGTGGTACAATTGATATGGGCTTGTTCTATCCCTATAGAGAGATGATGGATTCGAACCCATCAAGTGCCAGGGACGCTACACATGGTGGACTACGTTCCCTCTCCCCAACCCAAAACGATATAAGTGTTTTGGAAGGTTTTGCTGATGTTGGGTATCTCTCTGACCCACACAAAGGTCACTCACAAACCGGTTACGTTTTCACCATGGAAAAGACAGCGATATATTGGAGGTCTACAAAGCAGACCTTAGTCGCTACCTCTTCGAATCATGCAGATATTATTGCTCTTCACGAAGCAGTTCGTGAATATATATGGCTTCGATCCATAGTTACGCATGTTCGAAGCAATTGTGGTTTGAAGTCTACCACAGATGAGCCAACGAGCATTTATGAGGATAATGCTGCTTGCATTGAACAAATGAAGCAAGGCTACATCAAAGGCGACAACACCAAGCATATATCGTCCAAATTCTTCTACAATCAGCAACAACAGAAGTTCCTCAAGATCAAAGTGAACTAGGTTCGATCTGAGGACAATGCGGCAGACTTGTTTACTAAGTCATTGCCCAAATCCACGTTCGAGAAACATGTGGCAAGAATTGGCTTGCGGAAATTATCTGAACTCTCATGATCGTAGTCATCAGGGGGAGCCACAGACATCAGGGGGAGATGTCTACATGTTCGTCTCGAATCGTGAAGGGTGTGTTGTGCTCTTTTTCCCCTTCGACCGAGGTTATTTTTGACCCACTAGGTTTTTGTTACTCGGCAAGGTTTTTAACGAGGCAACGAGAGAAGCACTGCGTTTGGACAACACAAGGGGGAGTGTTTAAGGATATCTCTATTTTGTGTTTAATCCAAACTCTAGGTTACTTGACCTAGTGGTAATAGGGCTCAATTAGAAGAATCTAGAGATTCTCTTTCCTTGTATGATTCTAACTCTATGCATTGTAATCCTCTATATAAAGAGACCCCTATTATCAATGAGAATACACAGCAAATTTCTCTCAGTTTCTGATTCCCTAAAATAAGGACAAAATATTGTTTACTCATTATACTAATAGAGTCTCCACATTTCAATTTCACCTAGATACTCCCTAAACTCTCTAATTTCACACAAAAGGTCCATGCCGTCAATTTTCCATCTAAAATTCCGTTATCTTACTGACGTGGCATTCTTTTCACACTGAAATGACTATTATTCCCTCACCTTTTTTTTTTTATTATTTCTTTATTTGTTCCCTCCACACTAGACCTGCCCAAATTCACAATCCAAAATTCTTTCAAAGTTAAACTTCAAAAAAACTTAGCCACAAAGCTCACCAATCACCTGGATAGATAAACCATCATCTTCATACAGGGCTTTGAACCACTATGAATATATGATGATGATGAATCATGATCATGCAAGAGTAGAAGTTATAGGACTGGCATGGATTCTCAGCGTTTAGTTTTACCTTATAATGTATTTTTCAGTTAAAAGTTAATGCGAACAATAAAATCAAGTTGACCACAGTCAACAGCAAAGTTCAGATTGCAGAAGTTATAATTTCCTCGCTTATCTCTCATAATTAAGATACAGAGTACAGACAAACAGGAGATCCAGTAGTTGGTACAAGTCAAAAGACGGGCAATTTTTATTAAAATCATCTTCTACAAGGCTACAATCAGTTTGCATCTTCACGTAGTCACAAGCTACAATAAGACACTTGACAGGGCACTTGAAGAGTCCGGTACGACTTACAATATCAAACAGTTACACTATACCAACTGAGAACTCTACAGTCTGGTCAACCAGCCTCTGCCCCTTGGTATTTTAATTGTACATACCATGAAAGAACAGTAAAAAGAAAACTTTAAAGCAGACCAATGCAGGAATAATATATAAGCGAGTTCAAGCTTCCCATACTCAGCTGGAAACTCAAGTAGTGCTGTCAAGAAATGGATAATCAGTGTAACCAAGAACCGGATCAGATATGTAGAATGTATCTCTGTTGTACTTATTTAGAGGAGCATTAAGCTCAAATCTCTTTGGCAAATCTGGATTAGCCAAGAACCAACGACCAAAAGCAATAAGATCTGCACGGCCCTCAGCCACAGCATTGTTCCCATCTTCCCTGTCAAAACCACCAGCAGCAATGAAGGTACCATTAAAAGCCTTTCTCATGGGTACAAGACTCTGGGGACATTCAATTTTTCCCCCAACTGTCTTCATTCTTGGCTCAACCATGTGGCAGTACAGGATTCCATATTTGTTCAAGGAATTGACTAGATAGAGGCCCAATTCCTTTGGATTAGAATCTCCGGATTCCATATAGTCGGCAAATGGAGATAATCTAATTCCAACTTTATCTGCTCCTATCTCGTTGACAACAGCTTCAACAATGTCTAGTGCAAATCGGCAACGATTTTCTAGAGATCCACCATATTGGTCTGTTCGATCATTTACTTGATCTTTTAAAAATTGATCAATAAGGTAGCCATGGGCGCCATGAATTTCAACCCCATCAAAGCCTATGAAATCGACAAACAATAATATTAGTGTAATGAAGACTTTTGAAACTTTTGAAGAGAAAATGGTAACTTATTGATCATATAATGAAGTGAAAGTAAGAAATTGTTAGTCCTACAAAACTTGTACTTTTCTTTTCTACTACAACTTTTTTATCTTCTCACAAGACGTTTCTGTAAAAGGACATGTATATTTATTTCATTTTTACTTAAAAAAGATTACCAGCTTCCATAGCATTCCTTGCAGCAAGTCTAAAATCATTGACAATTTGAGGAATTTCATCTGTCCTCAATCGTCTTGGAGGGGTAAACTGTGCAACATCAATGCCATTAGCTCGTATTTGGGGTGTTAGGGGCTTGTCAGTAGAAGAGATTGGAGCTTCCCCATTTGGCTGAAAGCCTACAAGCAAAGAGGGATAGAATCACCATGAGACACAATAGATTATATCGAAGGAATATCCAATTCATTGATCTACAACAACCCCATAGCAGAAGCAACGTTGATAAATGATAACAATATTGGTGAAAATGAAGTTTATAATAGGATAGGTTTAGATCATTCAGTAAAATACTGATACCATGCATGCAGGTTCTCTGGACCCAATCAAACATATTCATCTTTCATGTTATTCCCCGGGTTGACTCGGCATAAAATGGCTCCATATATACCAATTTTAGATCTTACGAAATGTAATATATTGCCAACAGAGAAAGGAGATATCATCGGCCACAGTAATTTATTTGTTATGAGGAATAGCAGATGCTACACTAGTTATGAATTCTGAGTTATTTTAATTTATCAAACTTCTTCCACATTGAAACTTTATGTTTTCCTAATAAACTAAGAACAATTAACTTTCAAATGCTTCACTAGTCTAATTAGTCACTTATGCTCACAAGAGTTTCTATGATAAAGTTAAGTCATAAAGGTATAGTCAGGAACGCACCAGTATTTGAAACCCTCCCCACATGCCAAATCTGACAGAAGAAGATACCCCCTTTAGCATGTACAGCATTGACAATGGGTTTCCAAGCTTCAACTTGCTCCTTTGTCCATATACCAGGAGTATCTGGATACCTTCACATATGAAAGAAACAAAAAGCGATCAAAATTTTCAATGGGGAAGTTGCAAATTCTACTGCATCTTGTGGTTAAAGATTTTACAGAAAGAAACTTGATTGTTATTCTTAAAGTTACCCTTGTGCTGTGTCAGAAACTCCAGTGGCTTCAGCTATGAGAAGACCTCCTCTAGATGTTCTCTGAGAGTAATATAAGATGGCATGTGGCTGGGGAACATTTCCATATGATCTCTGTCTAGTCAATGGCGCTAAAACAACTCTGGAATAAATAAACAAATTAAACACTTATTAATATAACCATCTATACTGTCTTACTGGACACAGGCAGTATCTACAGAATTACATCTACATGACCAGTGACAAGTTTGAAAGAGATAACATAACTCGCTCTTGAAAATATTATCATATTATCTGACCCGAAAAAAATATGAAACATTACCAAACATAAAACGGATTGGATTATGAAATGCTCAAGGAGAAAGGACAAATACTTTTCCTAATAAATTGCAACTAAAATATAAATTCAACGGTAAATTCAAAGCGACATAGTTCAGTAGTAAGGAACCCTTCCAGCTTCACACCCCACACATGTACTATCCCCGTCTGGCGGAAACATCAATTGATTATTAATGTGTCAGTCGTAGTAATCGTCTACGCAGATAAATTGTGTCGAGATGTGAAGCTTATTGATTCTAGTTTCTGTCCTTTTACCACTGACCACATATACTATTTGCAATGTTCTAGCTACAATGATATAACACTGAATTTGGCCTTTTGAACTCTCCAATGTTTGAAAGTATGGCCTCCATTGTTTATTCAAACTTAAAGATCAAACAAATCCATGGTGGCAGAATATGCTAAACTAGTAGTGAATAATACGTTTAAAGTGATGTAAGCTAAGCTACAAGCAAAGAGCAGAGCTAAACTAATTTGAGAAAACACAAAAGCAGTCAACTTTTTTCATTTTCCTTGTTCACCAATTGGGACTTTCCTCCAACAATGTCATCTAAGTTTAGAAGTGATGTGAATATGCGAATTCTACATAACAATTGTACAAACCCAGCCAATGAAGGTTCCAGATTATCATCTCCATTGTTCATTCAAACTAAAAGCAGTCAACTTTTTCGTTTTCCTTGTTCACCAATTGGGACTTTCAGCAAACAACTGGTCATCTAAGTTTAGAAGTGATGTGAACATCCTAATGCTGCATAACAATAGAAAAAACCCAGCCAATGAAGGTTCCAGATTATCATCTCCATTGTTCACTCAAAGTAAAAACAGCAAACAACCCATGGTTGAAGAAGATGCTACACTACCAGTGAAAAATTCCATTTACAATACACAAAAAGCAGTAAACTTTTTCATCTTCCTAGTTCTCTCAATTGGGACTTTCCTCAAACACCTGGTGTTCTAACTTTACACAACCAAACCCAGATCATATCATGGCAAATCGTAACCCCAGCTCACAAATTCATCTAAACCAACATTCTTTGGGTCTTAGCAACATCATGATTATATAATGTAGAGTAAGATTAAGCAAGTATCTCAAACAGTAAACTTTCTCACTCCTTGTTCAAAACCCAGATTATATTATGGCCAACTAATGCACAAACAAAATGACCCAATTCCAAATTTGGAAGATGAAAAACCAAAACCTGTTCTTGGGCTCTTAGCCATAATATCAACCAATGTATTGAATGTAACATGCAATGCAGAGAGAAAGATCAAAGCAAGTTTACCTGTGAGAAAGATCAAACTTTCCCATTTTGTAGGGAGTAAGAAGAGGAAGTGTGGGAGCTTGGTTAGCCATCTATCTGATCTTGCAATCTGGGTACTTCAAGTTCTTGGAGTTTTAGTTGTTCTGGTCTGGAAATGAATGGAAGACACAATGGGGTCTTTATACGTTTGAGAGTGTGCTAGAAGACAACGTCGGCTTTTTGGAACCAATAATGTTGTAAATGGGTCCATCGTCACTGTCACTGCTTTAGTCTTACGAGGCTCGTGGGCCTGTAACTTGTGGATGCCATGGCCGAAGCGTAATCAGAGCAAATGAGCAATTGTATATGGTGATATTGAGATGCTCAGTGACGTGTGTAGTTACGTGGGTTGTGATAATGTGATTTTGGGAGGTTAAAGAACTGGGAACTGGGAAGTATTTACAGAGCTGCCAGTGTTGACTTGACCGGTGGCCGTAAGATTTTATCTTTCTTTGAAAACGAGTTATCAATTGATAATTGAGTTCTTGCTTTATGTTGGAACTTGGATTTCAATTTCGAGCGATAGGTTCCAAAAGAAGAAAATGCAAGAGCAGAGGGTGACGTCGTGCACCTGTTAGCTCAGACGTTACTTTTCCTTTTTTGCTCTCTTTTTTTTTTCCTCCTCATGAACCCAAACAAAGCCTCGAGTGTATTTCCTTAAAGGGTAAAATATTGAATTTACCGATCATTAAGATCAGTAATCAGAACCGTATAGCTAACAAAAATACAATACAAGTAGATTAAATAAGTAATGTGCAGATAAAGTATATGTGGAGTTGTGGATGCTATGTCTAAACTACTAACACGCTCTGTTTCAGCGTGTTAATGAAAAATGAAGACGATCCAAGATTATTACAATTTGGAAAACTGAAATTCCGAAACTATGGAATTCTGAACGATTACCAAGGTTCAAAGTTTTATAGTCACATGCTCGCAATATCAAATTTACTTAACTTGCTAAAAGGGAAGGTGGCATGCGCCTCCACAAACGATCGTGCGTGGGCACCAGCGCCCCCATTTCCAACTTCGAATCTAAAATAAAAGATTATGCCAAAATGATCACCACAACACAACTATCAATTTTTAATTATGCACTAACAAACAATCTAACGTGGATTGGTCGGAAAACTCCTCTTGAAACTTTACACCGATCATACTCTTTCTACACGTCAAATCGATCTAAGATGCTTGACTGGTTTTTATCATCGGCTAAAAGTTTTTAAAGACCAGGTGGTTTCACGACCAACGGTGGACGGATGAGGAAGATACAGTCGAGTTGAGTCATGCTGGTTTGCGATGCCTTAACAGTGTTGATTCTCATTTGGTGCTGATAATCAAACCTAAAGAGAACTATGGGTCAAAGGATGAAGAAAAAAGGCAGTCATTTCTCAAGCCATCTGCTTAAGCAGTGGTGGTCGAATGTAAGAGATCGAATTAGATTGAGTTATAATCTAGTCAGATTAGGAAGAAAATCAGAAGGATTGTTTGGCTTCTAAACCAAAATGGAAAGTTTATGTTTTAGGAAAATATTTAAAGGGAAATTTTCTCAAAACACTAATACATGTTCCTCACCTCATAACTTACTCATACAAACTCCAATTTTACCATTCCTTGTGCTTACAGACTCAGTTTAATGTGTTCTACATCTTTTATGAAGAAAGTTTTCTCAGATAACAATCATAACATGTTGAAGGAAAGTCAAATTTAGGGTCCCCTAAATGGTTTAATGAAATTCTAAAAGTAATAAGTTGTCAATATAACTAACAAAAAGTAAAATTAGCTACATGGTGTAAGAACAACTATTTGTCTTGTCTTATGTCTTTCAAGATTGAAGTCTAACACTCAATCCCATGCCAATACGTGGTTTTTACATTACAAAGGTAAAATTCCAATCCAGTTTACCTTAAAAGGAAAATAAATCCAACTTTGGGTATTGTCTAACACTCAACCTTTCGGTAACTCCTCATGAATTAATTCAATTGGATAAGTCTGGTTATGAAAAGTGAATAAACTCGAAGGTACAAATATGGACTCCTAAATCACAAGTTTTTATTAAATTCAAATCTAAGAGAAGCTAAATTAAAGGACCTGGACAAATTCAAAGAAATCTTAAATTAACAAGCCAGAAAGCTAAATTGGAACAAGTATAAGCAAAAATAGTGAGTAGTTAAGACTAACTTTCACAAGTACAAGCAATTAGTCCAATTTTACTGCTATTACAACTTTTTACTTTAAACAACCAATTTCAATAAACTAAAACTTGCAACATGTAATAAGCAAATAGTAGATAAGCAAGACTATATTTCCAATTTCAATATGCTTAATTTAGTCTTTTCTTACCACAAGTTTTCACTTACTTAACTAAAGAACTTATCACAGATTTCGAAAATAAGGTAACTAGCACAAAAACTACAAAACTAAGAAAGCAAAGTAAAGGTAAACTACGAATGGGTTCTCTAGCCATGGTAACCTAAGCTAGGGATTGAATTTACCTCAAATCCTCTGCAACAGTGCCAAAAACTTGTTGGAGACAACATTAGTATAAAATGTGTGCAAATTTATGTATGATGTGCCCTACTTCCAAGTGTAAGAGGCAAAGTTTTAGTAAGGGAAAGTAAGAGTATCACACCCAAATTATTGAGGGAAGCTCTATCCTAGCTGGATTACCACAAATAAACCTAGAAAAATATGCAAAGTCTACCTTTTTACAGTGCACAATTTCGGTCCTTTGGAAGCCAAGAATTGCACGGGTGATATTCACAAGAGTAATGCTACGTGAACCACCCAGAGCCCGCCTTAGGTGGCAGCTTATGTGGCGTATCCATATCATTAAAGCATAATTTCTTATTTTTATATTTCTATGTTTTCTTAATTACAAAAATTCCTCTTTTTTTTTCCTTTTTTTCTTTTTACTTTCTTGATTTTATCTTTTCAACCCTATTTTTTTTCTTTGTGATATTATCTGGGCAACGTCTTCTCTATCTTTCTCTTGTCAAAATAAAATCAAGTGGAACATTGAAGCATAGTTTAATCAAGTAGATTTCATACTCAGGACATGGAAGCATAAATCAAATCCACTCCCCCCGACACATTTTATTTGTGATTTCACTAAAAGAGGAAAAAAAAAAAACCAAGCTAATTAACCACGATTAGAATGGGCATGCAAAGGCTCTATTAACAATGCTTGTGAGGACACTAAAATCATACTGAGAATGTGTTGATCAAATCCTAATTCAAATCCACTTCCCCCTAAACCTTAATTTTAAACAACCTATGTTATTCGTGTTTCATACTTAGGAAAGAAAAGAAAAAAAAAAAACTAACCACGTTTAGGTAGAGGGTTTGTTGACGATACTTGCGAGGAAACCGAGATCAAATTGAGAAGGTTTGATCAATTGAAGAAGAGGTGAGAGGGTTGAGGGGGGTGAGAGGAGGGAAAAGAAAACAACGTCTGATAGAGAAGACATTACCTAGATAATATCACAAAGAAAAAATAGGGTTTAAAAGATAAAATTAAGAAAGTAAAAAACAGAAAAAAAAAAACAGAAAAAAAAAATTTGTAATTAAGAAAACATAGAAATATAAAAATCAGAAATTATGATTTAATGATATAGATACGCCACATAAGCTGCCACCTAAGGTGGGCTCTAGGTGGTTCTCCAAAAAGTGGTTCACCTAGCATTACTCTATTTACAATGTTAAATGGTGAAAAAGTCTTGATTGTTTTTCAACTAAATTAAATTACAAGCATATAAAGTAAACAAAATTAGCAAAAGTGTAGAGATTTAACCAAGTGAGAAAATTAGGGACTTAGGCATCACACCTAGCCTTACTCATGCACACAATATAACCCAATTTTAATGTAACAACATTCTTTCATAAATTCCCTTTTGATTTTAGCTAGAGAAACCGAGCTATCGACTAGTCACGCAACCTAACCATGTCACTAAAGCAAAACTAGATTACCTTAGTCCCATTTACATTTGCTAAAACATTAAAGGGCTTTGGTGCCGCAAAGCTTAAGGCTTCTCAACTTTTAAATTACTCATGGCTCCAAGCATTAAGCCAGAAATTCAAGAAACTTAATTTTTCCCTTAGGAATAAGCTAAGCCACCACCAATTTAGCTACAAATACCCACGGATTCAAGAATTTGTTAGGTTCATGTTTCCAATTCATTAATTTCCTAAAACACGCTTCTAGGAGACAAATCTAAAAACGCACTTAGGAGGCATTAAAGTAAAGTATCCAAGAGAATCAAAACATGCATAAACATCAAAGAACATGGAAATTACATTTTTTTTTTTGTACACAAGTTTGTCCTAGCCCCAAATTTAACTACTCACAGACCCTATTATTAATTACACATTACAATCCATAACGTCATAAACAACAAGTTAAAGAGAGGAAAGAGTAGAGAGTGATGAATATACCCACGGGTTTGGTTCCTTTTGGAACTAAACCAAGACCTCTAAGGCTCTTCCTAGATTCTAACTAGATGATGAGAGAATTGCTTCAAGGTCTGAGATTTTTAGTTTTTACAACCCAAAACACCACACACATCCACAAAATTCACTAGTACAAAAATTGAATCAGACGACGGCTAAAAACTGTCGTCTGATACAGAACTGACTGTCGTATATCTCGCTGCCGTCTGATGAAACATGATTTAGAAAACCGTCGTCTGAAGAACTCGGCATCCATGTCGACAGCATGTCGATAGGCTGTCGACAACATTAACTATTGTGTGAACGTTACTCAGACAACGGGCAACTTAAAAACCTGTTATGTGATTGTGATTTAGAAGTCGTTTTTTTTTTTTATAACCGTTGTGTGACTGCTATTCACACAACAGTTTTTTCATAGCATCTGTGATCTGTTTTGCATTCAGACAACAGTTTTAATTTTGAGGCTATTGTAAATATCGTGTACATATGACAGCTTTGTGTGGTTATTGTTGTACTAAAAGAATGATTCAATGCATTATATATGCTGGAAGCGGAATCAAAAATGACCAAATTAACAGTAATTGATCAATATATATAAGAATTAATTGTTATAATCCACATCATGCACCAAAATGGATTGTGCAAAGGTAATCTTTTATCTACAAAAGAAATACATCTAATAGTACTCTCCTAGCAATATACATCTAGAAATTTTCTCAAGAAGTCTAGCTTTGCAAAGCTCTGCTTCTCTTATGGCCGTTTGGAGTCTAGCTTTGGAAGCTTCCAAGCACTAATTCAATAGGATTGTGAAGATGTAATAATGTTGCCTACCCCATCCTCAGGATTCCATCTCTCCTTATACAATTTTTCTAGA
>JANPXK010000518.1:0-22160 GCA_024704745.1 Rosa lucieae
CGCCAGTGAATCAGCCTTGGCGTTCTTTTCCCTGGGGATTTGTGTGATGGTGTGAAATTTGAACTTTTTTAGCAACGTTTTGACGTACCCCAAATATGCCGCTAACTGCTGGTCCTTGGTTTGGAAGCTACCGTTGACCTGGTTAACGACTAATTGAGAGTCACTGAATATGTTGACGCTGTCAGCCCCTGAGTCAATGGCGAGGAGCAGACCGGCGATGAGTGCCTCGTACTCCGCCATGTTGTTTGAAGCTTTGAAGTTGAATTTCAACGCGTATTCCGCGTTCAGTCCCCCGGGTCCTGTTAAGATGACTCCGGCGCCGCTGGCCTTGGTGCTGGCGGAGCCGTCCACATACAGGTTCCAATCTGACTGTAGGGGATTTGCCTCCTCAATGGTTACCATTTCTGTTCCGGGCCCTGTCCCAATACCGGGTTCCGGCTGACAGTCGGTGAGTTCAGCGATGAAGTCCGCCACTGCCTGGCCCTTCATGGCGGTTCTTGGCTTGTATTCTATGTCGAACTCGCTGAGCTCAATGGCCCACTTGCTGAGGCGCCCCGAGTGTTCAGGGTTCTGCATCACTTGCCTCAGCGGCTGATTGGTTAACACATGGATCGTGTGAGCCTGGAAGTATTGGCGGAGGCATCTGGCGGCAACGATAAGTGCGAGGGCCAGTTGCTCCAAGGGAGGATATTTTGTTTCTGCTCCGTTCATGCCTCTGCCGGCGTAGAACACTGGGACCTCATCTTGGCCTTCCCGCCGGACAATGGCGCAACTTACCGCCGATGCCGATACCGATACCGCTAGTATATGAATAGTGTTTCTCCTTGCACAGGGACAGAAAGGAGAGGGACTGCCGCCAGGTATTCCTTCAGGCCCTGGAACGCCGCCTGACACTCTGGGTTCCAGTCGATGACTTTCTTGTGAGTTGTTTTGAGGAGTTTGAAGAATGGGGCACACCTATCAGTGAGTCGAAAGATGAATCGAGAAAGGGCGGTTAACTTGCCCTGGAGGCACTGGACGTCCATTGACTTGATGCATAAACTCTTCGCAAGCGTACGAATCGTTGTCAAGTAAGGGAAATATTTGGACCTTAGTTTATCGTACCTCGGGGATTAGGTGTTGGACCTAACCAAGATAATTGGCGGTAGGATACTAAAAGCACACACGAAAAATAAAAAGTATAAACAATCAAGGCACCAAGCCTTGGCAATGCTCGGCTTAGCTCACACCAAGCCTATTCAAAGCCACTAACTTGTAGCCTCAAGATGGGTATACACAAATGAGTCGATGGATTTAATATTTGAGAGTTGATTTGAACTAAACAAAAAGTAATAAAATGCAAAGCGATTAATAAAAATGAAAGGAAATTAAACTAGAAAAGTGTGAACAATATAATGAGAATGTCGGGTGCTAGGGAGGTTCCTTCACCCAAATCTCATGTGTCGGAAGCTAATCTAATGTAGATGAAAATTTCCTACTTTGGCGGTAGTCGTATCCAAGGCGGTTCAAGGCTCAAGGACCGAAATTCCCTTTCATTGTATTCCTACTCCGGTTCAAGGGTCGTAGGAACTCAGTTGGCATGAATTAGAGCCGGTTCAAGGGTCTCTAATTCACATCAAGAGGCCTAAAGATCGAGGAATTAGACTACTAAGCGACCCGCCCGCGCATTCACGCAACGGGTGTAAATCACCATGCTTATAACCCCTCGAATACGAAATTGAAGGTTTCTAGCTTAGGAATTAGAGGGGGTCAAGCCTCTAACTCCATCCTAGACATGCTCAAAATACACACCCTAGAGTTGACTAGGCTCCTAGACATGCATTTTAACCCAACAAAAATTGATATAAGCATCCAACAAATTAAATTGCATCATGACATTAAAATAGGCATCCTTTACATAAAATTTGGACTAGGGCACACAACCCTAGCCCCCAACAACAAATCTACTCACCACCCATCATTAAACAAACATCAATATACCAAATTTAAAGAGGAACAAAGTGAAGAGAAGTAGGAGTAACAACAACAAGCCACAAATTGCTATAAAGCAATTATGGCTAGCCTTGATTTATGGCTCCCCATTTTTACCCAAATTTAATGGTGATGAATTCTCGATGCTTGGGCTCCCCTTTGAAATTTGTGGAATTGATGAGAAGATTGAATCTTAGTGAGGTAGATCTTGGTGAGGCGGAAAGAAAATCTTGGTGAGGTGAGAAAATCTTGGTGAGGAAGGATGAAAATCTTGGTGAGGTGGGATGAAAAAGATGAGAAGGAAGAAATGGAGAGAGAGAGAGTTGGAGGTGGGTTGGTTTCGGTGGGAGACGAAAAGAGGAAGAGGAAATGGAAATTGGGAGTTGGATCTGGACGTGGTCTGGGTAGAGAGGAAGAATGGGATAATTGATAAGTAAAAAAAATGGTGAGATCGTCCTCATCTGCTCGTAGAAGAGGGAGAATATATATAATTGGAATGGGATCCTTTATATGTGGCTGGGAAGAGTGGCAGCAATTGAAGAAAAAAAAAATGGATGGGTCGTGCAATGCACGTGAGGAAAAGAAAAGGAATGGCTCAGATGATTAAAGGATGATTGCATGATGTCATAATTCTTTTCTTTCTTTTCCTTTTCTTTCTTTTTCTCAATTTTCTTTTTTTTCTTCCTTTTTCCTTCTTCTCTCTTCTCAATGCACTTCCATAACATATTATCGAAGGTGATTAGATTCCGCTCCCTTGATAGTGTTGACCAAGGTTGACCCGCATTGACTATTTCTTCATTTTGTCGGAAACTCCAATTTGCTCTAATCTCGCACCATTTTCTCCCATTTCCGCAATTCCGCTTATTTTCTACAAAATAAATAAAAATATATTAATTACATATTAATTGACATGAGGATTGGCTTAATTCTAGTGCTTTAGATATAATTATACGTATATAATTACGTATAATCATCCACCTTATACTCGGGGTCCGCCAGGTTAAGGATGGCCTGTACCTTATCCGGGTTAGCCTCGATACCTCGCTCGCTGACGATGTAACCCAGAAATTTGCTGGCGGTGACTGCAAAGAAACATTTTTCTGGGTTGAGGCGCATACCATAGGCCAAGAGGATGGTTACTATGATCCTGAGGTTTGCCACATGTCCCCTGGCCTTTATGCTCTTAACTAGCATGTCGCCCACGTAGACCTCGATGATTTTTACCAGATGCTCAGCGAACATGGCGTTCATCAACCGCTGGTAAGTTGCACAGGCGTTCTTCAGACCGAAAGGCATGACATTGTAGCAGTAGAGGCCTTTGTCGGTGGTGAAGGTGGTGCATTCCTGGTCGCTGGGGTGCATCTTGATCTGATTGTATCCGGAGAAAGAGTCCATCATGCTGAGGAGTTCATGTTCGGCGGTTGAATCGACTAGCTGATCGATACGAGGTAGCGGGAAACTATCCTTTGGGCATGCCTTGTTGAGATTTTTGAAGTCGACACACATCCGCCACTTGCCGCTGGGCTTTTTGACCATTACCAAATTTGAGATCCACTGGGGATAGATGACTTGGCGGATGAATCCAATGTCCTGGAGTTTGGCGACCTCCTCTCCGATTGCCCGGTATTTTTCCTCATCAAAGGCCCTTCGCTTCTGCTTGATGGGATAAAAGGAGGGTTTGATGGTCAGTTTATGCGTGATAATTTCAGGAGAGATACCTGGCATGTCCGCGTAGGACCATGCAAAGACGGCGGCGTTATCACGTAGGAATTGAGTGAGTTCTGCTTCCACCTCTGGGTTTAGTTGGGCGCCTATGCGGACTGTCCGCTCAGGGTGCTCGTCTGAGATGCAGACAACCTTCAACGACGTGTCCGGGTTGACCAGCTCCTTCCTTACATATTTCTCCTCCTCATCTCTAGGATCCTCAAAGATGTTTGGTGGCGGTGCCTCATTACCCACCGTCAGAATTTCATGGCGGCGCGTTGACCGCGCTATAGTCGTTGAATAACATTCTCGTGCCAGCTGCTGGCTTCCTCTCACACAGCCCGTGCCGTTGGGCGTGGGGAACTTCATGAGAAGCATGTACCCGGCAATGATGCACTTGAGCTTGTTAAGCGCTGGTCGACCAATGATGGCGTTGTACGAACTGAAACAGTCGACAATAATGAATTCCGTATGTACCTCCGCCATGCATGGACTAGTGCCAATAACCAGTCGCATGTAATCAGACCCTAGAGGTTGTGTGACATCACCGGAGAAGCTGAGCAGTGGCTCGTGATCCTGGAGTAGTTTTTTGTTTCGCTTGAGATAGTCGTAGCAACCGCTGAAGATGACGTTGACAGCGGACCCGCTATCCACCAAGATTCTCCCCACTGAGAATTTGCCAAGAATGGCATCGACCAAGAATGGGTCGTCATGGGGTAAATGCACTCCGCGCTCCTCCTCCTCTGAGAAGGTAATAGGTTCCCAACCTGATCTTGGGAGTTTGGCGGATCTCTCGTAGCGGATGTTGCAGACCTCCTTCGGATGATTAGCGCGTGCATAGCGCTTTCTTGCCCTGTGAGACATGCTGGTGATTGGAGCACCGCCATCGATGGTGTTGATGCGGCCCAAGGTCTCAACGTTGGCAATTACTGGTGGTGGTTAGCGCACCTTGAACTGCTCCAACCTGCCGTCACGGTACAAGGTCTCAACGGCAGTTTTGAGGGCATTGCAGCTGTTGGTATTGTGGCCGCTGTCCTCGTGGTATTTGCACCACTTGCCGGTGTTCCTGGGTTTGCCCGTTTTTGGGTACTTTGGAGGGGGTGGCGGTGGGATCTGATCCTTGCACTGATTGTAGATGTCCTCATACGAGGCCGTCAGGACCGTGAATACTGCATACCGCTGCGAGGACTCCGCCTGCTTGTTGCGGTTATCCCCATGGGTTGGGCGGTTGCCCTTGTTGTAATGCTGGTCCTTCTGCCGCTTGTTCTGGTGGTGGCCGTGCTGCCACTCCCTTTTCTTGTCAGTTGGCGGTGCTGACTGGATCTTGTCAGCGGTTTCCTGATGAATGGAGGATGGCTGTGTTGACTTTGTTGGAGTTGCTGGTGGCGGTGGGGTCTCTCCATATGTGATGAATTCCGCCTGGGCATGAATGACCGCCTCACTCATGACGTGGTCATACGTTGCATTGGGATGACTGTAGTTGAGGTGATAGAGGAACGGTCCCTTGAGAAGTCCCTTCCTGAAGGCCGCTGATGCCATTGTTTTTTCTAGGTCACGGCACTGAGACGCTGCCGCTCGCCACCTTGTGATGAAGGCCTTCAGTGATTCGTCCTCCCCCTGCTTGACGCTAAACAGCTGACTTGTGTTGTGATGCCCGGCGGACAATAAGATGAACGGGAGAGGAAAGCGTGTGATAGTGCATGGAATGAGCTGACAGACCCCGGCGGACACTCAAAGAACCAGCTCATTGCCTCGCCATCCAACGTTTCGCTGAACAAGTGGCACAAGGTGGCGTCGTCGAACCCCTTGTTGTTGGTGACCTTCTTGAAGGTGTCCATGTGGACGAAGGGATCAGACATTCCGCCGTAATGCGACATCTTTGGGGTTTTTGCATATGCCGGTCTGACAGCCTGCAGAATTGCAGCGGTGAAGGGCCCAGGTCTGGAAGCGAAGAGCGGATTCTGAGTTGGCGCTGGGACGCCCGACTCCGCCCGGATCAACCTCTGCTCCAGTTGGTGCATCCTTTCCAACATCTGGGCAGTTGCATCGTCGGCGGAATCAGCCTGAATGACCCGCCGGGACGGCCTGCGCCTCGGCACAGGCGGATTGCCTTCAGTCCTCGCCCTAGCCTCCGAGCGGTTGGTGTGCGGGAGTGATTCCGCCTCCTGCTCTAACATTAGTTGGGGTATGGGCGGTGGTCCCATTCCCAACAACTCAGGTGGGTTCAGCGGTACTTGCATCTGTATGACCGGCCCTGGTACCAATGTGCCGGTGCTGGGTCGACTACGCCTGGTGCTACGTGACTGCTCGCTCTGTGCTGGGCGGGCAGTGGCCTCCAGCGTCTTCTTTAGTTCCTCAAAACGTGTCATAAGCGTAGCCACCTATCTTTGGGCTTCAGCCTTTTCTTTGCGCTCCTCCTCACGTTCTCTGTTTGCCTTATGAAGATCCGCCAGTGCTAGCTCGTACATAGTGACGAGATCCTGGCCCGGCGGGCGGCTGCTGCTTGGATTTACCTCATCGCCGGGGTTGGCCGGGGTTGTGAATAGTGCGCGGTTAACGCCTACCGCTGGGTCGGAGGGTTGGGGGATGGCGGGATGGTCTGCCTGCTCTTCAGCGTTTCCCCCGCTGCCGTTAGTCATGGTGATTGTGGTGGGATGGCCTTTTGTTCAAGGGTTCCCACAGACGGCGCCAATGTTAATGTCTAAAAGTTCGGCGGTAACTGAACCTTCGTTAACGCTGATCCGATGGGCGGATCGATACTTGCGATGTTCTCAAAGCTTCCTCTATCTGTCAAATAAAATACAAAGGGACGTCAGAGGGAGACCGCGTTGGGCGGTCTTCAACCCTCCGATGCCTAAGTTAGTCAATGTATTTATGTTGACAAAGTAACAGTAGGTAAGTATTGAATGCGTCATTAATGAGGAGAGAGGAGAGAACCTTTTATAGGTGAGGAAGAGGTTGATCTTCTCTTTGTTTTCGATGTGGGACTGATATGCTTCAGTTCCCAGTTTCAGAAGCTTCTGATGCCATCTTGGCGCGGCGCGTGGCGGCGCGTCGGCGGCGATCTGGAGGTGGTCCGACGCTGAGGCTGTAGCCCGCCTGGCGGTGTGTCTGCATGTCATTCCTTTGGTTGGAATTAGTACCTTTGGCGGTACAATGAGCGTGGCCCATTATAGTTAATTATGCTTGCAAATGTACATGTATGTACAAACTCGGAGTAGGAAATCTCACATATTACAACTATAAAACTAATCCTAGTTTCACAAGGCACACTAAATGTCAACATTTTTCAACAAATTTGAAATTGTTAAATTGATAAAAGGTTTCTGTAATAGCTAGATACATGTGATTATTATTGTAAAGTTCCCGTGGGGTGAGATGACAAGAATAGAATAGTGCATTAGTTCTAAACGATTTAGTGAGTGGCCGTATGGTTTTGACTGCAAAAGAAAAATGATATATTCTAGATAGTCCCAGGTAATGTTGTCGGCCAGATATGTTTTTCCATTTCTAGCTTCTGGATTAATTTAAATCTTTGGAGAACAAGTTAGCCGGACACGGTCGGCTTTTGGTACTAGGCAATTTCAAACGAGTTGTTCAACCTAATCTATACAAGAAAGCAAACGTGTACAACATTACAGACTCGCAATGGCTGTTGATCACTACTCAAATGGGAACTAGCAAAAAGCCAGAGGATGTGGTCATATATTAATCTCCTTCTATATGTTAATCTTATTGCCCAAATAATCCTTGTTTAATACTTGTTATTCTTAATAGATATAATTGCATTTGTTTGTTCATGTACGTACGTGTTTAAAGGAGACCCTTATTTTGGTCTCTATACTTTAAACTTCGCTATTCTATTCTTTGTTAGTACTGAAGCAACCGTTGGCAATTCAATTGGGAAGCACTTTGGCTTGGTCCTCCGGGATCTAACTTAATTTATGTTCATAGTTTTACGGCATTCTAAAGAAAATGTTCTCGCGTATATTATTGATTTCTTTGTTTCCTTCAACTATAAACCATTTTTGTATTCAAATTGGAAACAAAACCACATTATACTAACCAATGGCAGTGTAAAAACAAAGGGGTATAGGTATGATGTCCAGGTATGAATTTAGATTTGGTCTTATATCATCCCTTTTCTCAACTCAACTGTTTAATTTATTTTTGTAATAAATAATAGTTGATCGAAGGGTGTACACTATTCCTAGCAGGAATAGCCATTATTGATTTTGCTGTTCCATAACAGCTGGGACATTTTTAAGTGCTTGCACTACGGCTTTCATATCAAATTCCATTATGCGTTGTAGTGCGCTTTCTTCAGATAGCACACTCTTATCTGTTTTTCTTTTTTCTTCGGATCGAAATTTCCTTGAACTTTCATGGGACTCGCTATCTGTTAATATTAGACGTGTACGTGTCAGTCAACTACATTGGAAATATTGGATTGTTGATAACATATCAATCACAGCAGATTGGATGGAGAGGCGTTGCTTTGCCAATTCTTTCAAACTTTGCCGATGGAGGTCAAAAGCCAAAAGAAATCGATCGATAGGTGATATTTTGATTCTAAAAATAATAAATTCCCAAAATTGCAAATTAAGTTTGTCACTTAAACGTGTTGTTAAGCTCGAGTGTTTGCACGGTGCACTTTCGTTACTGGAAGCTCTCGTAGAACACCATCACGTGCAACAATCGAGCCGAAACGACACAAGAAATCTCATGGAAAGCTTCTCGAATCTGCAATACTACTATCGAAGCCCAAAAGCCACCCCATGGTCCCTCGAAACACCACTACCTTCACAACTCACTCCAAAGAGGGCGGGAAAAAAAAAAGGTAGGTACGCACCATCACCTGAGATCAAAGATTTCTTAGGAATCACAGTCTATAGCAGAATGAGCCAACACAAACTTAGAAGCAATGTTGAAGTGGAAATTCTTCTAAGCACCAACAGTGCAAGTGATCCAACACGTATTAAATAATCTCAATCTTTGATATTTATAGTTAACTTTTTTTAATAATAAAAAAGTCAACTTGATGTTATCCAGTCATCCATTTATGTTAATGTAAGTGCACGTCGATACTCTGAAACCTCCTCCTGATTGGAGATCAACACTTTAATAGGTCATGAAATATTGGAGAATTCGCTTCTCCGCAAAAGCAAAAACAAAAATTTAGAGAAATAATTATGAGTTCAAGTAAATCCAGAATATGTGTCTGGCCCAAACTCTAGGTTACTTAACCTAGTTGTAATAGGGTTAGAAATTAGGGATATTCTTGGAGATATTTATAGATATCCGATTAATTGTATGATTAACTTTCCTTGTACAATTCTGATTCTATGTCTTGTAATCTTCTATATAAAAAGGCCCCTATTATCAATAAAAGCACGACTCAATTCTCTCATAATTTCAGTTTTCCTTAAACATGTTAACAGCATGAGGCCTAACCCTAGTTTCAAGAAGCCAAAAAAAACCCAAAAATCATTTTTCCAGTTCGCTGCCATTCGCTGTGTACCTTTCTTGCGCGCCCGTGCTCCTATTCCTGCTGCAAGCCTCTGCCGCTACTAGCCTACGCACAAGTTCAGTCGCTTTCCCTTGAAGCACTGCATCCACCGAGCACCTACTTCACCATCTACCCTGACCAAGATTGCAATCCGAGCTTAGGATCGATAGCATGTCTCTGCAACCTAACATCGCAAGCCAGCGCGCAGCATACGCCGCAAGCAGAACACCGCACCTACCACATACTCCTACAGTGCCTGTCCAACGCGCAGCCTGCTAGCAGCAGCCCCGCACGCTTCTCATCTGCCAGTTTCAGCAACTAGGATTGATAGCAATCTATAATCCTATAACAAGAATCGAGAACCACACTACAATCCTACAAATCAATTCGTGGTCGGGGTAATATTTTCTATGTTTTTAGTATCATTTTCTCTACATTTTACTTAATTATTCTCTTAACAATACCATTTCTGACTTAGTTCTGTGTTTTTAGGTACATTTGAGCTCCAAACGCAGGAAATGAGCTAAGAAGAGCTGGAAATGATGAAAATGAAGGCAAGGAGGAAATGTGACTCAGAAATGACAAAGAAATGGAGAAATGAAGTTTTCCCATTTCTACTAAGAGAAGGAGTCCCAGTTGGAGTAAGAAACCTGATGACACTAGGAGTCCTGGTGAGGCTAGGAGATGTTGTGTCTTGAAGATGACGCAAGATAGTTCAAGAATGTTCTAGAATAAAGAAGGAATTTCGGCAAGATGAAGATAAATTTCGAATTGGCCCATTTTGGGAGAGTTTGGCCTGAAGTTTAAAGCATGTGACTTGCACATGATTCTCTAGATCCTTCTTGACGTTTTTGAGGAGTCCATGGCCCATTCTATATGCTTTTGCCGTGAGAATTACAAGGAATTATCAAAAGATTTCGGCAATATCTTTAAGGGATTATTATTGGATTTTCTTGATATTTTATGAGAGAAAATAGAGGAATAAGAATTGATTTATGACTCTACACACAAGGAGGCCAAATTATGGACTAGATACATGGTGATTTCGGCAAGAAACTAAGGTGACTTGTTCTCTACTTCTCAAGGAATATTTTCATTGGTTGAATAATGTCACAAGTAGATTTTGACTTAGATTCCCTAGCCCTTGTTGTTCACTATATAAAGGAGGTTTGTGAAGACGTTAAACAGACCACAAAATTCAGAATCAAAATACACAAACACTCCTCTTTCTCTTCCGAGTTTCGGCAACTTCAAGAAATACAAAGTTCAAGGCCGTGAAGCATCCATTCATCCATTCAACCATCGTTGCCGTAGCTCTCATCCATTCCATTACCTTTTGAAGCTTCTTGCGTCCTTGAAGATCAAAAAGTGTAACCATGAACACATCTTTATGTTTTCGGTTTTGTATAAGAATGTTATTTTGGGTTTCTATGGATTTTTGATTTAATTTTCTGTTTTGGATTTATGATTTGCGATTTCTATGGTGGATGAAAGATTGAATTTAGTTATGTGATTTTCGAATGTTATGAAGCATGTTTTAGATTTTAGGTTTTCAAAAAGATAAATTGCGATTTCAAAGTGTTCTTGCATGATTGTTAATTTTGAACTTCAATCCCTTCTTTTATGTGTTAATTGATCTTTGAATGCATACTTAGGTTGATGAACATGTAATTGAATTCATATTAAGGTGCTAGCATTCTAGGCTTTAATAATTTCGGTGGAAAACCTATAATTACTTAGGTAAATTAACAATGAGTCTTGCATGCTTGATTAGCGTTTTAACTTGTGTTCTTGATTTGAATTGATCAAACTTCTATGATTCTTAATGCGTTATGAGTGTTTTTTTTAGTGATTAGCTACCACTATTGATCAAATACGCTCTGCAATCCTAAGAGGTATGTTTTACTAAAAGTTTCCGTTTTTTAGTTTTTCTTCTTTTTCTCTTCTCTTTCTCAGGGACTTGCAAACTCCCTTCTTCTACCCCACTTTCTTCATCATAGGGGAGACCTAATTAAGCTGAACTGTGGGGGTTCGTGCTCACTCCAAACTTGGAGCTTGTTGAGATCTCCAAACTTAAAGTTTGTAGAGAATTTATGATCGACCACTTATGTCATTATTTCGATCTAATCCAATACATTTTGGAATTGAATTTCTTGGTAGCGATTATGTTCAGAAATTTCTAATTTCTTGGAAGCGACTATGCTCAAAAACTTTATATGTTTTCGTGGTACCTTTTTCCGCTCCGAAACTAACCATTTTTTCTTGTTCTCTTTCAGGATGAGTAACCTGAACAAATTGGACTTTGCTCCATTGAGAACAATTGGCTCTGGATATCACAGGTGGATTCGTGATGTCTGCCAGCATCTCAAGGCTGATGGAATCCTGGATATGATTTTCGAGCCTAGTTAGGACGTGCTAACTGTTGAGCAAGCTCAAGTTTTGGAAGCAAATAGAGCAGCCTTAGAGGAAAATAAGGCGAAAGCCATCATCCTAATGACTCGTCATATGGATGATTCGCTCCAGTATGAGTGTATGAATGAAGAAAGCCCCAGAAGGCTATGGGTCTCACTCAAAGAAAGATTTGGCAACGTCTGTGACTCCCTACTTCCTGACCTAGAAGTGAGATGACATAGCTTCTGCTTATGTGATTTCAAGTTAGTTCTTGATTACAACTCGGAAGAACTTCGCATTAAATCCTTAATGGAATTCTGTGGTAAAGATTTCACAAATGTGATGTTGATTGAGAAGACTCTCTCTACCTTCCCCGTCTCTACATTGATGGTTACTAAGAACTATCGAATCAATGTTACTACAGGACGGATCACAAGGTTTCATGAGCTCATTGCAGCTATGAATGTCGCTGAAAGCATGACAACATTCTTGTGAAGAACTATAATTCGAGATCCGTGGAAACAGAGCATATTCCGGAATCTAATTATAGTCACGCCCCTAAGAGAGGGCACCAAGAGCGAAACCCTAATGGTCCATATAATCGCTCTACTTGGGAAAGTAACCGCCAAAATAGGGGAACACGGAACCGAAGAGGTCAACGTGGAAAGAGAGAAGGAAGCAACACCTCTGGCAGTGTTGGTGGCACCACCATCACTAGGAACCATCTAAATGACGCTTTCAAAGCGCCTCAATCAATGGAGTTTGAGCAAAGAGATGTATGTTTTCGATATGGAGTATCCGATCATTGGGCACACATTTGTAGAGCTCGTGAAGAAATTGTCACCGCCTACAAAGCATATTTTGAAGCAAGAGAAGCTCACTATGCGAAACAAGAAGATCATGAAGATGATCTAGAGTGAAGGGTTAAAGAGTACAAATCTGGCTGGGATCAATAGATCGTCAATTCTATTTAAGTCTTTATTTTTCCAAGAGATGTAATAGGCAATTGCCATATACTTTGTAGTAAATGCCATTGGTTTAATTTTTCTTCACATAGGCTCATTCAAAATGAGTATGATGTCGAGGAAGGTTTTGAGATAAGTGGTACTTAAGCGAGCTTTGCTCCACCGACATATTTCTACACACCTGGTCATATTTATTTTGGAGTCACCAAAAGAAGTTAGGCGACTACCATTGTTTGCATTAGCTAGCATTTTGGATTAGATTTTCTTTCGTCAAAGAGACAATGATGTAACTCCTTTGGCTTATGAATAAAAGTTCGTGTTCTTTTTCATTATGACTCCATTTTGATTCTGAGCATATTACTTTTGTGACTACGATGGCTGGGTCATCAATATTAATTCAAGGACATGGAATAGCCCAAGTTCCCCTTGCCAAATGGCACCTTGATTACTGTCACAGAAACTCTCTACGTTCCTAGGGAAAATTGCACCAATGAATAGCCAATGGATTCCATGCGAAAACGCATGTAGAGAACAGAAATGAGTTCCTTTGCAATACCTCTAATGATTGCGAACAAAGGCACATCTTAGAGAAGTTTATATGTCTCTCTAGTAGACTCTATGTCACTATTCGAGCTATTAAATCCAATAAAGTTATGAGAGAAGATCTCTTAGATTTAGACACATAATGGCTTTGTCACGACAGGATAGGTCATTTTAGTCATGATGATCCGTATACTAAAGACTTAACACGGACATCTATTCTTTTAAGTGAAACGAAGCATGAATCAAAAGTTGATTCCTGGACTAAGTGTGACCGCCGCTGCTGCCTCTGGCACCGCCTCCGTCCACCACCAGCCTAGGGCTGGCACAGTCCCTATCCATGACGCCATGGATGGTGCCCATCATGGTGATGGTGCCCTAGGTGATGCTATAATCACCAACTTTGCTTCAAGTAACGTTTCAGATACTCAGGCCCAACCACAATCCTCATTGGTTTCTTCTAAAGCCTCTTGCTCGTTTACGAAGCCTGTTCCTTAGGGAAATTAGGACTGAGACCGTCCTAGGCAAAGGATATGATAATACTCATTCTGTTCTTACATAGAATCCATGGGGATTCTATGGACTGTTTCAACTAACTTGCTGACGTTTAAATATCTCATGATGATTGGTTGACATGCAAACATGTTGATCACGTGTTATGCCAATGTCCACTTGTAATGTTACTTATGCTACACTCCTAGAAAATATCATATAACAATGGGCTCACTCTCCGGATCATCCTATTCTGTCAATTGGACTTGACGATGATAGAGAGTTTACATCGAAGACTTTCGATAGTTATTGCAATGGGACTAATGTTGGACATTATATTCCCATAAACACACCCAAAAGGTCTCGCGGAAAAGACTATGATAATATTGGTAATGCGCACCAATCTCCTTATATCCGCTTTGGTTGATGCAATATCGCATGTAGCTATGCTAATTTGTCTACGACCCACCGCCACTCAATCTACCTCTACGTTATAGCTAGTGACTGGGTACAAGTATTTCGTACTTACGCATATTTGAATGTGTCATTAATGTGTCAATTGTACCACCACAGCGCTCTATGATGGGTCCTTACAGACGAATAGACAACTACGTTGGATTTGAGACTCCAACAATCGTTCCCCACTCAATGCCTTTGCAAGGCGATCTCCTTACCGCTAGATTTGCAGGTTGTCACTTTGATGAGACAGTCTTCCTGTCGTTAGGGGGAGATAAGAACACGGATGTTCAGTAGGAACAACATGAATTGTTATGGCTTGTCCCTACTATGTCTTATCTCGATCCCTACTAAAGTGACAAGATCATACATATCTACTGCAAATATGTCTACAAGGATGGACGTCCCTAAGAGATGACGTAGCACCACCCTACACGAAGGTAGGCATACCGCCAACACCGAAGAGAGTGGCACTCTGGCGTTATAGGCCATGGCCCCAGCTAGGATGCGTGGGAGGCATGTGGGTTCAAATGATACTTTGGCACATTCCAATCCTTTGATCATTAAGACTCAAAATCCGTCTCATAAGAATCTTCCGAATTATGGTTATCATTCGGGGACGCCTCAACGTCAGAACCTATTCCTGAGAATATAGAGCTCTTTGAAAATTACACTAGTGTACATGAGACGTGGGATAGAAACTCCATCATAATTGATGATGTAGTCATGCATTTCGTTGCACATGAGTTTGTTGAGTCTGATGATATCGAACCACGCTCTGTTGATGAATGAATGCCAACGTAGAGAAATTTGGCCTAAATGGAAAGATGCAATCCAGGTTAAGTTAGATCCTCTAATGAAGATGAAAATTTTTGAGCAAGTGATGCCAGCACCGCCTAACATAAAACCTATTGACTAATGGGTCTTCATTAGAAATCGTGTTGAGAAATAGATATAGTAATCTCGCCTTATGGTGCAAGGCTTCTCACAAATCGCCCTGAAATCGACTACGATGAGACATATTCTAATGACATCCATTACCTTGTCAGTTTGGTAGTTTCCAAATAACTGAACATGCAGCTTACGAATGTGGTCATTATGTATCTCTATAGGGATCTAGATACGGAATATACATGAAGGTTCATGGTGAACTTCATTTACACCAAGTCAAGTGGTTCTAGACCACGGAGCACATTTACAATAAGGTTGAAACGCTTACTAAAGTGACTACTTGATTGGGAAGGGATATGCCCGCGCGTTTCCATAACAAGTTTCGGATTCTATCGTGGTTCATGTTGGACATGATCTTCATTGGAAGCCCTTAAAGAGTTAAGGGAAACCGCTGACCACTTGAAATCCGAGTTTAAGATGAAGAATTTTGGGAGAACACAATTATGTCTCAGTTTGAAACTTGAGCATCGTGTTGATAGATGCTTTGGCATTTTTACAGGTCAAACCTTCAAGCACCTCCATGATTGCCCGTAGTCTTGGTCCTGAAAAGGATCCTTTTCGTCCAAAGGATGATGACGAAAATGTTCTAGAGGCAAAAGTGCCTTACTTAAGTACAATAGGCACTTTATTGTATTTAGCTCAATGCACAAGACCAGACATCTCATTTGCAGTGAACTTGTTAGCTAAGGTATAGCTATACGCCAATGCGATGCCATTAGATTGGTGTAAAACATATCTTTCAGTACTTTAGATGTACGATTGATATGAGCTTGTTCTATCCGTATAAAGAGACGATGGATTCGAACCTATCACACACTAGGAACGCCCCAAACAATGGCATGCGTCCTCTATCCCCTCCCAAAATGACATAAGTTTTTGGAAAGTTTTGCTGACGTTGGGTATCTCTCTGACCCACACAAAGGTCATTCCCAAACTGGTTTAAGTGTTCACCATGGGTCAAGACCATGATATCTTGGAAGTCTACAGAACAGACCCTAGTCGCTATATCTTCGAACCATGCGAGATCATGCTCTTCACGAAGTGGTTCGTGAATGTATATGGGTTGGATCGATAATTACTCATGTCGAACAATTGTGGTTTGAAGAATACCAGATGAGCCTACGGAGATGATATTGAACAAATGAAGCAAGTCATAGATAATGATGTTGTTTTGAACAAATGAAGCAAGGCTACATCAAAAGTGACAACCACTAAGGATAATCAGCAACCACAAACTGCTCCTCAAGATAAAAGTGAACTAGGTTCGATCTGAAGATAGTGTGGCAGGCTTGCTTACTAAGTCATGCCTAAATTCCACTTCGAAAACATGTTGGTAACATCGTTGCGGAAATTATCTGAACTCCCATGACCATAGTCATCAGGGGGAGATGCAGACACATCAGGGGGGAGATGTCTACATGTAAGGTCTCGAAACGTGAATGTTGTGTTGTGCTCTTTTTCCCCTTCTACAGAGGTTTTTTTGTCCCACAGGGTTTTTGTTACTCGGCAAGGTTTTTTAATAAGGCAACGAGAGGAGCACCACGTTTGGGCGACACAAGGGGGAGTGTTCAGTACATTTAGAATATGTGTCTGGCCCAAACCTAGTTGTAATAGGGTTAGAATTAGCTATTCTTGGAGATATTCATAGATATCTGATTAATTGTACAATTAACTTTCACTGTACAACTCTGATTCTATGTCTTGTAATCCTCTATATAAAAAGATCCCTATTATCAATGAAACCACGACTCAATTCTCTCCCAATTTCAGTTTTCCTTAAACATTGTGTTTTTTTTTTCTTTAATAAAAATACAATTATATGAAGAGAGAATTTCACAAATGGTCACTCAACTATGACTCATTCGACACTTTGATCACCTAAGTTTCAAATATATCACTTTAGTCACTCAACTATTACACTGTCAATCACTTTAGTCACCCAATGGGCATTTTATCTCACTTTGATCACTTCTCCTATTCATTCTAATACATATTTCTCAATTTTTCATAATTGATTGGACGAAAATTCATTATATTATGATAATAATTTTTTTTTAATGAAAAAAATTAAAGAAGTGACTAAAGTGAATAACAGAATTAAAGTTGAGTGACCAAAGTGATATATTTAAAAAGTGAGTGACTAAAGTGTCGAATAGATAAAAATAGAGTGTCCACTTAAGATATTTTTCCTTATATAAATATCTCTTTCCCCAACCCTATTAAAACAACACGCCACGTTAGAGGCTTTCGGTTGTGGCCGTCGGCCTACCAAAATCCATCATCATATCTCTCTCTCTCTCTCTCTCTCTCTCTCTCTCTCTGCATGAGAATCGAAGATCGAAACAGAGCAAGAAGCAAGCAAGCAAGCAATATGACAACAAACAAAGCAGGAAGCGCAGCATCAATTGAAGGTACCCATGAGTGTTGCATGTGTGGGGATTTTGGCTTCTCCTACGAGCTTTTCCAATGCAAGGCCTGCCAGTTCAGATCGCAGCACAGGTAATCATATTTGTACTCCCTGTTATTTCAATTGACTTGTATCTATAGTTTCTGGGTTATTGAATTTGAAAAATAATTCAGTTTCATGACCATCATATAGGTACTGTAGCAATCTTTACCCAAAAGCAGAGTCCTACAGAATCTGCAATTGGTGCCTCACCCAGAAAGAAGAAACAAAAGAAAAGTCGCAGAATTCTTCAAATTCTTCATCTTCGTGCAAAAAAGACCAATCCCATCAAGAACATCTTCATCAGAATCATGATTCCAAGGTCAACAGAATAAAAAAGAATTCACCGAAAGCCAGTCATGATCATCATACAGATGGTTCTGGTCTAAGAGGCAGCATGAAGCTTCAGCCAAGTGGCCCTATAAAGAAGCAGAAATCACTTGATCATCATCATAATCAGGTCTCATCATCACCAAGATCTCCGTCTCTGGTCAGAAAAAGGATCATCAAAAATGGAGCAAAGGAAGAGGCTGAGAATATTAGGAGGACGAGATCAGAAGAGATATCAAACATAAACAGAATCAATAATCATGGGATCACAAGGCAGGTGTTTAGGAGTAGGGTGAGGAGGTACAAGCTTCTGGATGAAGTTTCAAGTCAATGACCCTAGTTGACTTGGCTATTTGGCAACTACTATTCCTATTTCCTTTTCTCAACTTTATTTTCTAGAAGACATTGCATAGAAATATAGATGGTGCATGAATTAAATGTGAATAAGCCATGGGATTGATAGGTGTAGTGGGAAGTATTTAGTTTCTTTTTCACTTCCATATTACTTAGTAATTTGCAAATAAATGTGAAAATAATAAGATCCTAGGTTAGTTGTTCAGTACATCAAATGCAGATGAGTTGGGCATTTCAAGAAAATGACATAAAAGGAGACTTACTTTTTTTTTTTTTCCTTTTTTTTATGGAATGACAAATTGTACAATTTTCAGACTTTTTTTTTTCCGTGAATCAAGGCCGAAATCCGTTCAAGTTAGATTAGATTCTCACACCACAAATTCATTCGAAGAAAATGAATGTAACAAGAGGGATGTAATGGAAAAAGAAACAAATAGGGGGAAAGTAATGTCTATATCTCACGAATTAGAGCTTTATTGGAAAATCTTGAACAACATAGATCATGAGCCAAATATGCCTTCTTGCAAATGGGCTCAAAAGCATCTCCGAATCATGCAAATATATAAAGAGATTTCGTATTATATCTTCAACGATGGAACACCGCTTAATCACGAACACCGTTTCTCAGTTCTATCCATAGAGATAAACATTCTTTCACAAGTAAAACTAACTTTGTGAATAAGTGTAGTTAATAATTTATTTATTGGAACTCAATTAGTTAAGTTTGAAGTTTGAACTAGAACTTCCAAAGGTAAACCAAATGTGTGGTTATGCACAGCCCATAACCAAATCAATATAGGGTAGGTGCAATCAAACCTACTATCTAGCCACATTTTAGTATTTTTCTCCTTATCAAAAACAAGGACCCTAGATTTTGGCCTTTTCTTTATTAAGTGGGGCTATCTAAAGGTTCCAAGTTGCTCTTAAGGTGCAAGAACAAATCGAACTCTCTGGATTTTATTGGAAAACTAGACAGATTCCAGTAGGAGATATTTTAGTAGTTTTTCTTTGGCAAATTGTATCCAAGACTCCAAGTGAATAAATCAGAAAAATATGTTGGAAAATATTGGAATAAGTTGACTTGGTAAAAGGCAAATCCAAACTTTGTCATTTTCAAATCGATCTGATTGGAAAATGGCAAAATCATTCTAGCGGCAACAATTTTTTTTTGTTTAGTTCTAGCCTACCCGGGAGGAATTTTTTTAACTGTAAATAAATAACCTTCTCTCATATCTCTTGGAAATTAAAAAAAAATAGTATATACTATGTTTTGATTTGTAAAAGATAATGTATTCAAGTGTAACTTGTGGCATGGTTCACAGGTCTAAATTGAATTTGGATTTGTATGGAGCAAGCTAGCTTATTTGAGAAGGTTAAACCAAAAATATTGGACACAAACCAGAGCTTTCTCCACCAACAGAAGAAAAGCTTAATTGCACGCAAGGTGGATCTAGGAGAAGGGAAGTAAAGGCGATCGTTGTGATGCAAGAGTCTCAATGAGCTTATTGAGCGTTTTTGTGCTTCAGATTGTACATGTGAAATGTTGGTAATGAAAAAAAGTTAAGGTAGTAGCTAAATTGCTAAAAAGAACTAATGTAAATACAATTGTGGAGGCAAAGAAAACTGAAATTGATATTTCCACATACTGCCCTAGCTCCATTCTCCATCTTGGGTAGATGAATTCAATAAAATTTCAGACCAAACTCCGTATATAAATTGAATTACTAATTTAACGTTCAAGTTAAAAATTGAATTACTATTTATTAGTGACTTCACAATTTTCTTTTTGTGCCAATAATTTTTTTTTAAAAAAAAGATTGAGCTGCCTTTATCATTTCTGTTGGCAAAATAGAACTCATCATCTGTTTTCTAGACAACAGCTTATTGATTGATGATCAATAGATCATGTGCAAATTTTCTAAAGCAATGATGGCGATGGGCTAACTTATATTATGGGCACATGGTATCAGTTTTAGAAACTTGACAAAATAGAATCACAACAATATATTTTATCATTCATCGCCAGTATGATGAAACTAATGATCAACAACTAGTACCTAATTCACGTTCTTTCACATGCACGCTCTCAACTTTTGGAGCGAACCTTTTCTGAAATTACAACCCAATCCGGTACCTTTGAACATGTTTCGCGATGTTGGGCCACGATATTAATTCTTCAGTACAATTTGGGGACCTATGCATATTATATGGCTGGCCCAAACCAGTTACTTTCAATTAAAACGCCTCGTTTGTGCACTCTAGTAGGGATGCACTGTTGACACCGGAATACAGAAGATACGGGCATTGCTAACTATGAGAATTCTAAGAGCTGAAGGCCATAAATTTACGGTATTTAAGACCTTTCGATACATTATATTATTCTTTTTGACAAACTTATATAAAAATTATTAAATCTAAATTAAAGATTGCGTAATGCGTAGTGCAGTATGGCAAATTGTTACTGAAGCTAACAATTGGTGGGTTAAGCCAAGTTAGAGCAAAGTATGATGCTTTTTCTGGACTGTACCAAAAATATCTATTTCTTCTTTGGCCTGGAAAAGCATTTTTAACTCTAGACATTTACTCTCCATTGGAATTAGATGGATTATTGGTGATGCTAAGTCTATCAGTTTCTGGTTATTTAACTGGATTTATCCTTTTCCACAGATTATTTTTCTTTCTGAAGCTCAAAAACAACATAATAATACTCAGGAAGTTGCGGCTGAATATATTTTGAATAGACCATGGAATGTCTCAAAACTCTCTACAGTTCTTCCTGTTGATGTGGTTAATAAGATACAGTAGGTTCCTAATCCTTTTTATCCTTTTCCTGATGAAATGGTATGGGGTCCTAATGGTAATGCTAAGTTTATAATAAAGTCTGCTTCTAAGTTAATGACTCAAAATATAGCTGTTCACTCTAAATTTAAGCTTTTACTCAAAATGTGGAAACAAAATCTTCCTCCCAAGATTAAAGTTTTTACTTGGCAGTTACTCAGAAAACGTCCTTCTACTAGAGACCAGATTGATACTAGACATTTTATCGATAGAAATTGCCCTTTATGTGACTGCATGTTGTTGAGGATTTAGATCATTTATTTTTCAAATGTCCTCAAACTAACCAGATTTGGTGTTCTGTTTTCCCTAATCTCCAACCTCAGACTTGGCAAAGTTCGTTCGTTGATTGGATTGATGTTCTTTTGTTACGTCCCGTTCCTTAATTTACCCATGTACTAGTCATTTGGATAGTAAGCAATAATTTCTTGCACTTTTAACTTCGTTTCGATACTTTTAAATGCTCCAAAAGTTAACTTTTCATTTCATTCATCATTTGAGAAAATTAATTTCCTTCACGAAAGTTGTAGAGAACGTCAAACCGAGTTTGTGGACACGTGACACGCAAAAATTGGAGTTCGTATGACTAAGTTATGGTCTAAAAAGTAAAAGTTACTGTTTCGAGAAGTTTCTATAAATAGAAACTTTCCATTTTTGTCTGGAAACCGTAACATTTTGCTCTCTGGCCAACCCGATTTTATCGACCAGACCTGATACGAAAACCAGGCAGGTTCTCCACCGTCTGTCCATCTTGAGATAGCGCACTGGAGCCGATCAACGAGTCTCGACATCGCCTTTCAACTTCCGGCCCCGGCTTCCACCAACAGTCGACCACGGTGACGAATCAAAAGAAAAAAAAGGGAGCGACAGCGCTTTCCAACCACTTCCAGCGACTATGCTAGCAAGGTTTTGAAGCCCATTCACCATAGAGCAGACCCTTCAAACGGCTTAGGATGATTCGAAGCTAGGAGGGAGGATCGGGCTTTGAAAGTTTTTGGAGTAAATTCCAGCTAATCCCTTTGGTTTTTTTTCAATTTGTGGTAGTTGAAGAAGTTGTTTAAGATGTAGAGAGGAAGATTTTGGCATAGGTGGTGTGACCCAATTTGAGGGTCGGAGATGGAGGAGAGTGGGCTCAACGCACTGCTTCTTCTGGTGGAGCGCGGGGCCAATTTTGGCCTCCTAATTTGGTTGGTTGGGTTTCTGTAACATTTAGAAC
>JANPXK010000519.1:0-21793 GCA_024704745.1 Rosa lucieae
TCACAAACCCTAAGTCTATTTGGATCCCAGTCTATTTGGATCTCTCTCACCATCCTCTCCTCTATCTCTGTACGAAACCCCTATCTCTCGTGAAAGCTCTCTCAATCTCGATCTGCAAGTCTACAACCATGGCCGAAGCTCAAGAATCCGATCAAAAGAGTGAAGAAGAAGAAGAAGAGGAACACTATGGAAGCCGAAGCTCAAGAATTGAGCCCCCAAAATGACACCGTCATCACCTCCTTCTGCGAGATCACCTCCGCCTCCAAACAAGAAGCCCTCTTCTTCCTCGAATTCCACAATTACGACCTCGACGCCGCGTTTCCACTTTCTTGGACAACGAAAACGCCGCCGCTGACGACGACGCCGCCACCGTCACCGTCACCAACCCGGTCCAGCCCCCCACTCGCTCTCGTCGTCTCCGTCACACTCGCCCGAGTACTCGCCCTCCCAGTCGCCCACGCGCTCTCGCAGACCAAGCTAAACTCAACCACGACGACATCGCCAATGCTATTAAGAGTCTCACCGGTCACAGATACGTTGACTCTCAGGTACTTCAACTTCCCTAACCTCCTAATCTCATGCTTCAACACAAAGAGTTTGATTTTCTTCAACAGAGATTTCAACTTGTTCATGTTCAATTTCTGGTGTGGCTTTAACTTCGCTACTGGATTCACACACTTGTTAGAATTAGGCACATAGACAATGCGCGAAGAAATTTGGCTATAGATTAATCCAATTTCCTATTCCTGGATTGTGTAATGGTGTGTTGATTACTTCTTGCTACTTGTCGATTTTGCAGGAGATTACAAAGGAGACATGGTTGCTCACCGAGGAAGGGAAGACATATGCTGTTCATGGAACGCCAGAAGTGCGGCTCTTCCTGTCCATACCGCAAGAGGGCATCACGAAAGATGAATTGCAGGTAATGCTTCTATGCATTCTTCTCGTGCTTGTGGTTTTTATGTAGTGAGTGATGTGCTGGTATTTGAAGGTGGGATGTTTTAATGCAAAAAAGTTTGATGCATCGGTTTTCAAAATAGCTTGCGCCCAGGCTGCAAAGAATAAATGGGTGGACTTTGGAAAGCAACTAGTGACCAGAAAGGTAACCTCTTACTCAGAAATCTCACTGCACATTAGTATCTTTTAGATTCTTTTTTGTACGGCATGTAGAGGCTATGAATTTCATGGAATTAAACCTAATTAATCCAGTGATGTGTTTCAATTTATTAACAGAAGTTGGCCTTCTTTATATAGGATGATGGGTGATACTTGTATGTGTTTGCTTAGAAATAATGAAGATTTTTTTTTTTTTTTGATTTGGAGCTCTTGGAATATATACTTCATCCTCTAATGTTAGGAGTCCTTCATGTTGATTGATGAAGATCCACCCAAAGAACTTGGCATTAGGAAAAACAAACTAAAATCTGATATTTGCAAAATCTAATGACTGTTTCTATTTTGTATTAATTTTTCTCTCTGTTGCTGCCGAGTTTATTGTGTGGTTTCATTGGTATTTCTAATCATTCATTTTTCTTATTTTATGTTGGGTCTGCTCATTCTCCTTCTATCTGTGTTATTTTTTTTATTTTTTTATGTTAGAGATTCTGGTGTATTTGATTTCCACAAATGTTGTTCAAATGTTTGGTGGCACTATCTGTTGTCATGTTTTGTTTCATTTTTGTCTATCTATTACTTTAATTTTTTTTATCATAATATTCTCCTTGTGCTTGCTGTAGATTCAACATGTGGATAATGACAAGGTCCAGACTTTGCTTCTACGGATACAGGACGCAACAAAACAACAAATAGCAGCAACAAAACAACAAATTAAGGGTAACAAAAGGCCATAGGCTCCTCTGATCTGTTTTATTTTTTATTTCCCAAAGTAATCATGCGTACTAATTATCTTTTTAAGAGAATATTCTTAATTCCTAGAGTTTCATCGACCAAATTAAGCATATTTAACCATGAGGGCCTGGAGGCGTTGGTGGAACTGGTACGCCAATAAATGGGTTTTCTTGGCCTAATAAGTTTCTTTCCTTCTTCGTCATTTTCACGTGCTGCTCCAAATGCTGCCGACTCTTCACTTCTGCAATGACAGTAGAGAAGAAACCTTTTAACAATTAATCAATTATACATAATGTCATTAGAGCATAGAGACGTCTGTGATTCCATATTTCTAAGAGTGTAAGTAGTTTAATTCTATGTTTTATAAATACAATCTTGAGTTTCTGGTTTGTCATATGTGATATGTGTACATATGTGTATGTTTATCATCTAAGTAATGTTATTGTCTTTTTTCAGTTCAACAGCACCATCAAAGATAAGAGGGCTACAGATAATTCTGATCTTCCTTTTGAATATTGTTTTATAGTCAGGTAATTCTATCGGAAGACAATCATTGTGCTCAAATTGAGTTAATTTGATGTCGAAGAAGCTGTAGATTCAGTTGGGTTTTTGACCAGCATCAAAGGTAAAATTAGAGGTTCTGGGTGGAATTGTTCTTTGATTTAATTATGTCCTAGAGTTTGATTGACTTAGACTTGAATGGCATATTGTTAGTACACGAGTTGAATGTGAATTTGGTTGTGTTACGGAACTGGGTTTGCCCTTTTGAATTAATTGATATTTTATTTGTGTATTAATTTTGTTTCTGATGGGGTTGTGGGGGTTTGCATTAGTCTATGAGTGAGGCTCTGGAAACCCAAGTGAAGAGCAAGGTCTCCATCAAGAGCCCAAGTGATGGTGGAGACCTTGGGGGTTTGTGTTTGTATTTCTGGGTTTTCGTACCGAGATTTGAATTACTGAGATGCTTTGTTGGGTCTGAACATGCGTCTTCCATGTGGTTTGCTTGTGTATTTGAGTTGACTTTGTCTTAGAACAGTTGTATGGTGTTTGGTGAAGTGATTGTTCCAGTGATTGATTATTATTATCTGGGTGTGTTCCACTTGGTTGTGTTATTGTAGCGTGGTTCCTGACTTCCTGTGATGTGTTGATGTTATCGAAGGAGCTTGGTAATTACAGACATGCTCTTACTGATGCTGAGGAAGCAATTAGGCTTAGAAACACTAATGTCAAGGTAGTACTAATTCTTGAACATGTTCTTGTTCTTAGCTGGGATTTGTTTGCAAAGTTTGAATAATTGGTTGTTTTGAGGTGTTAAGCATATTTGGGTGTTGGCTTAGGCATTTTACCAAGCTGCGAAATGAGCTCCAATGAACTTGACTTTTGATTTGGTGGCTGGGTAGCTCTTGAAAATAGTCCAAGTCCAAGATTAATTGAAAATGACCTTTGTTTTGATGTTGTTTTTATTAGATGTCCCAGTGAATAATTTGTTTCCAGCATTGTATGATTGATTGCTTGCGAATAAATGAAGTTAGATGTTTGTGTTCTTGACTGTGCAGATATATGGGTAGAGTGGCACTGTGGGCAAAGCATTTAGGACTTGTTGAAGAATGTTTCAATCAGCTAGAGAGTCTTCAATGTGTTCAAAGGGTAAGGTCTTTGGGTGAGCAGAACTGGAGTCAATACTAGAGCTTCTACAAGGTCCTTGTCCATCATGTGTAGGATCGATGACGTAAAAGATCGAGAGGCTACTTATCATCTTTGCCTACAAGAGAGCTTCGGCAAGAACAAATGAAGGTGCATTAAAGGAAAGCGCCAGTAATCTATGTATTTTAGGTCTTTCTAGCTAGAACATTTTACAAGTACAGTCTCAATTTTCTATGTTTTCTGAATGGTTTATAATGCTCACACAATGGTTAATAAAAATAGTATGTTGTTTGAGTTCTTCTCACACAATTTGTTAAGGCAATCCAAGTTGTCCAAGGTTAAGTCATACAACACAATACAAAACCATGTGTTGTATGATGATAAAAGAGTTTCAAAATTAAGGCTTCTCCTACAACAGTCACTGCTTGGTACCCAATTTGATTACAATATTCACACAACGGATAACCAAATATAGTTGTTGTGTGAACTAACAACCAACAACAAAAGAAAACAAAATTCTATTGAGTGAGATTCATAACACACAACAGAAATAAAATGATCACTGTTGTCTGAGTAATCAACAGACAAGGGAGATAATTTTACTTCAGTTGTGTGTTACTTACCTCAGACAACAAATATTAAGTTATTTCCATTGTCTGTTATTAGTTTCAGACAACAAAGAATGAGTTATATCCATTGTCTGTTATTAGTCTCAAATAACAAAGAATGAGTTATATCCATTGTGTGTTATGAATCTCAGACAACAAAGAATGAGTTATATCTGTTGTGTGTTATGAATCTCAGACAACGGAAAATTTTCTTTTATGTTGTCTGACTGTGCCGCGGCATCCCCGCCCATGCCATGCCAGGCACATGCCTGCGCAGAATTCACACAACGGAAACTAGTATTCTGTTGAGCAAAGTACTATCACACAACGGTGATATCACCGTTGTCTGATGTTTCAATCACACAACACTCACTTAGACCACGGTGAGCTTGGTCATCACACAACACAAATCCACCGTCGTCTGATGACCTTTTTGTAGTAGTGAGATTACATAATTACTTGAATCCTCTTTCCGTATTACTCTAGAAGATTTTCTGGAAACACCTAATGTGTACAAAAAAAAATTAGAGAATTATTGTAATTAAACAAGCTAATAACATACTATAGGCCTAGGATTAACACCCCAGCCCAAGAAGGTAGCCCAAAGAAAAGAGGCCCAACTCAAAGTCCAACAAGACTGACTTGAACTAAGTCCAAGCTTCATTTAAAGTAATGAATAAGAATGGAGCATTTTATGTTGATTTCTGGTGCAAGAACAAAGCGAAACAACAGCAGCATATAAGTTAAACTAAAATGCTAAGTACCATTTGGTCTAGCAGCATTAGTGTTTACTTTGTTACTAATGGATATATGAATAAGCAATAGTCATAGGCATGCTTCATGAACAACTTGTGCTTCTCCATGTGTTTTACTGAGGGATGAATAACTTCAAAAGTCAAAGAACCTTTTCCATCCTCTTCAGTTTCTGGATTCTTCTCTTTTAGTTTCTGAAGCTATTCTCTACAAACTAGGAATGGCTAAACAGAAAAATCATGAAGCATCTTCATCTTCACCTTCCTCAAAATCAAAACATTGGATGTATGACTTGTTTTTGAGCTTCAGAGACCAAGACACACGCCATAGCTTCACCAGCCATCTGTACTCAGCACTGAAAGAGGCCCAAGTCAATGTGTTCATCGACGACAATGAACTTAGAAAAGGGGAAAACATCGCTGCCGAGCTGGTTCAAGCAATCCAAGGGTCGAGAATATCTGTGATTGTCTTCTCCAGGAGGTATGGGGATTCAAGTTGGTGCCTTGAGGAGCTGGTCAAGATCATGGAGTGTAGAAGAACACTGAGGTAAATGGTTTTCCCAGTTTTCATTGACGTTGATCCTTCCAATGTGAGAAGACAGAGTGGTAGTTTTGCAGAGGCATTTCAGAAACATGAAGGGCGTTACGTGTTGGATAAGGAAAAGGTTCTTAGGTGGAGAGCTGCTCTTACTGAAGTAGTGGATTTGTCTGGTTGGGATCTTAGAAACACTGCACATAGGTAATTATTTCTTCTCTTGGTTAAAATTTCATAGTTACAATTTTAGTGTTTTGTAGTTGCATAGTTAATCTTAGTTATACCTGTACTTATGGATTTAATTTCCAGGCATGAAGGAAAGTTTATCAAGATAATTGTTGGGGAGATTACTAGACACTTGCACAACACAAACTTATTTGAAGCCATCTACCCAGTTGGAATCGATTCTCAAGTAGAGGATATAAGCATGCTTTTAGGTGTTGGATTAGATGATGTTCGCATGGTTGGAATTTGAGGCATCGGTGGAATAGGAAAAACAACAGTAAAGCCATTTATAATTGATGATAAAGCCAACTATTGTTTAGACATAGTTATGAGAGAAGATCTCTTGGATTTAGACACATGTTACCTTTGCCACATTAGGATAGGTCATCCTAGTCATGATATGATGATCTGTATATTGAAGACTTCACATAGATATCCATTCTTTTGAGGGAAACAAAGCAAGAATCAAAGGTTGATTCCTGGACTGAGTGTAGTGGCCACCGCTGCCTCTAGTGTCGCCGTCGTCCACCACCTGCCTAGAGTGGCACCGTCCCTAACCATGGCGCCATGGATGGTGTCCATCATGATGCTGTAATCACCAACTTTACTTTCAATACAACATGTTATTTTAGTTAATACAAGAGGCACACAGCAAACACATGAACCAGACTCAGACTCTCATTATATATAGTGTAAACGCAAAAGGGAATGTGCAATACGTTTTTCCATTTTGCAATTTGCACGTACTCCAATGACATTGCATAGACAGCATCCATAGCAGTAGTCCAGGCTAGACAAGTCGTAGATCTCGTGTATTTATTTGTAGGCAAGTTTGAGATGGTGCCTATTACTGTTGGAAAGAAAGTGACTACAACCTTTTTACGAGCCTCTACTCAAACTAATTTGACTGGGCTGGTAATTCAAGCATTTCAACAGGGCAGAGAGTACACCAAAGTAGACACCAAGCTAATTCCGGTAGTGGACTTCTACGTTTTATATGTGCATCCATTAGTATGACGTTTATTATCTTTGCGGGAGAAGACGATCAAATGCAAGTATAACAGTGTCAACGCTATAGGATTTCTGCTTTGTGTGAAATGTTACAAAACGGAAGTTGATTGGTAGAGTTGTTAAGCATTCTTAAGGGGTAAGAAAAGTGACCAAGTATCAAAATCTGGCATATTAAGGTTCTGCAAGTACAAACTGCAAATTTTCAGTTCTAGTGTTTTAAGTCGTTCTACACTTGTGTATAACTGTATATTTAGGAGACCAAAACTAGAGAGGAACCTAGAAATCTATGTGGATGTGGAACTGATAAAACTGAAGGCCCAGATGAAATTGTAGGCCCAGACTAAGGGTAAGACTCAGATCTCTCATTATATACAGTGCAAAGACAAAAGAGGATGTGCAATAAGTTTTCCTACACTGCAATTGTATGTACTCCAAGACATTACATAGACATCATCCATAGTAGTAGTCCAGGCTAGACAAGCCATAGATCTCGTGTATTTGTTTGTAGGCAAGTTTGAGGTGGTGCCTATTACCGTTGGAAAGAAAGTGACTACAACCTTTTTGCAGGCCGCTACGCAGAAAGTAAACCATAGTAGACAACGAGCTAATTCTGGAAGTGGACTTTTATGTTCTATATGTGCATCCATTAGCAGGATGTTTATTGTCTTCACGGGGGAGGATGATTAAACACATCTAAAACAGTGTCAATGCTATAGGATTTCTGATTTTGTGTGAAATGTTATTAAAAAAAAGGAAGAAAAACACGAGTAACGCGTGAAGATTCCGAGTAGTAGGCCGCAATGGAGAGGTAGTAGTATATGTTCTTTGAAGATTTTCTCTTGCATATTTCAACTGTGAAATAAAAATTCCTTTCTCGGTTTGCAATGCCTCAATTGAGAAATCAAGGCGAGAATAATGGTGAGAGGTGGTGAGAATAATGGTGAGAGTGGGTGACTTGATAGGTTGAGAGTTAGGAAGGTTTAAGTTTGCAAACCCCACAAAGGCCCAACTGGAAGACAAAGCCCAGAACCAACTTTGTTCTTTCTTGATCGAAGAAGAGTGAGAGTTGAGAAATAAACTGAGAAATCAAGGCCTCCCTGAATTTAGCTACTTCGTTTGAGTTGCTGCCGGTTATTATAAGATCATCCACGTACAGGCACACAATCCCCTCTCTTCTGGTGCCACTGATCTAGAGCACTAGTCCGTCCCCTATCTTCTAATGTCTCCAACAACATAAGTCATTCAATCAATTCACGAACAACAATCTCAACAAACGATCATCACATAGCACCAAAACAATTATTACAATCACAATATAATATCTGCTCCGGAGGTCGCAAGTCATGATTAACACTCAAATTAACATCTACTCCATGCTGATCTAGCTTTCACTCCACATTAACATATCTACCTGCCTATTCCTAACCAAACATTAGGCTTTATAGCGAAATCTTATGTTGTTGCTTCAAGTAGTACCGGACAATTCTTAAAACGACGACCTGGTGTTCCAAGGAGTATACATCCAATACGACCTGCTGTTGAAAGGCTTGGTATAAGATTTAGGCTGGTGCTTCTGAGTTAGAAAGTTCTATAACTTCCATTTCTTCCTCAGATTTTTTCGATGGGCTACTCTGTGCGTTACTCCTAGGGCTCTTTTAGCCCCTCGGTCTCTACCATCTGCCTCCAACGTCTCGGCCGCCAAGGAACCAAGATTGAATCCTAAGTCCACATGAAGCCCTTAGATCAAGAGATTGCATTTATTCGTTATGTAAAGCCACTATTGGCCTATAAATCATTTGCAGCTTCTCAGCTTGGAACGGTTTCAAGGTTTGATTTCAAAATTTTGAAATTACATTGTTGAAACCTGCTATAGCAGGTTAACATATACACCACCCGCATATGCGTGTCCATCCATTTTAGCAGTGTAAAATAGAGGGCCCAGATGTAGTAACAATTTTAAGGTACTGATACCTTACGTCATGGCAGAACTTTCCATCTTTAAAACTCAATAGGGTTTGATTTAACCTAGTAGCGTAGAGAGCTCCTGTGATAGTAATCAAGGTGCCGTTTGGCAAGAGGAATTTGGGCCATTCCATGTCCTTGAACTAAACTCGATGGCCCAGCCATCGTAGTCACAGAGGAATATGTAGGCAACATCTCTAAGAATGATTACCTGTAGCGATGAATGGTGTACGTAGTCATACTATCAACAAGACATTGAAGTTCTCTAAGATTCATTCCTCAAAATATCAGAATTGAAATGGAGTTATAATGAAAGAACTCGAAATTTTATTAATAAGCCAATGGAGTACATCATTGTTTTTTTAACCAAAAGAAAATATAATATGAAACTAGCTAATGCAAAACAAAGGTAGTCGTTTGACTTCTTTTGGTAACTCCAAAATAAATATGACCAGGAAAGTAGAGACATGCCAGTGATAAGTACCACTTATCTCAAAATTTTCCTAGACATCATACTCACTTTGGATGGCCTACTTGAAGAAGAACTAAACCAATGGCATTTAGTACAAAATGTATGGCAATTGCCTATTACATCTCTTGAAAAAAATAAATACTTTATTCAAAATCGCCAGTCTCTTGATCTAGGTCTGATTTGAAGTCTTCCACCTTTAGCTCGGGATCACCTTTTTGATCCTCTTGTTCCATGTAGTTTGCTTCCCTTTCTTCACGATACATCCTGTATGCGTTTGCAATATTTTGGGATGTGTTACATGCTTTTGCCTAATGTCCGGACGCTTCACATCAAAGACAAACATCTCCATGGTCAGGCTCCCATGATCGAGGCGCTTTTGGGGCGCGATTTGGATGGCTCTTATGGTTGGTGGCACCACCACCATGGCCAGAGGCACTGCCTCCCTCTCTCTTTGCACGTTGACCACCATGGTTCCGTGTCTGCTTGTTTTGGCGGTTACCTTCCTTATTAGAGAGAGAATATGGACCAAGACCTCCAGAATTGGCCCTAAACTCAGGGTTTCACTCTTGGAACCCTCCCTTCGGGCGCTCGACTATAATTGGACTCCGGAATAAACTTGGTTCCTACGGGTCTTGAATTATAGTTTTTCACAAGGATATTGTCATGCTTCTCAGCTATGATCGTGGCTCCAATTGGCTCATGAAACCTTGTCATACGTCCTGCAGTTACATCTATACTATAGTTCCTAGCAACTATCAATGCAAAGAGAGGGAAGGTAGAGAGAGTCCCCTCGATCATCATCGCATCTGTGATATATTTTCCACATAATTCCATCAAGGATTTGATGCGAAGTGCTTCCGAGTTGTAATCAAGAACTGACTTGAAATCACAGAGGCGAAGATTATGCCATCTCACTTCTAGGTCAGAAAGCAGGGAGTCACGGACGTTGCCAAAACGCTCTTTGAGTGAGACTGCCTTCTAAGATCTTCTTCATTCAAATACTTGTACTGGAGCAAATCATCCATATGAAGAGTCATTAAGATGATGGATTTTGCCTTATTTGCCTCCAGGGTTACTATATTTGCTTCCGAAGTTTGAGCTTGCTCAATAGTTAGCACGTCCTGACTGGGCTCAAGAATCTTTTCCAGGATTCCTTGGGCCTTGAGATGCTGGTGGACATCACGAACCACTTGTGATATCCAGAGCCAGTTGTCCCCAATAGAGCAAAGTTTGTTTGTTCAGGTTACTCATCCTGAAAAAAGAACAAGAAAAAAAGAGGTTAGTTTCGGAGCAAAAAGGCTCCCATCAAAACCAAAGAAATTTCTGAGCGTAATCACTCCCAAGAAATTAGGAATTTTTTTAGTATAATTGCTCCCAAGAAATTCAATTCCAACAGATCTTGGATTAGATCGAAACAATGATGTAAGTGGTCATTCATAAATTCTCTACAAACTCTAAGTTTGGAGATCTCAACAAACTCTAATTTGGAGAAAGCATAAACCCTCATAATTTGGCTTAGTCTTCCCACAAAAGAAGAAGTGGGAGTTAGAAGAAGAGATGTTAGAAGTCCCCGAGAAAAAGAAGAGAAATTGAAAAAACTAAAAAAAAGGAACTTTTAATAAAATTTACCTCAAAATAGGGTCACCAGAAAATTGGTCGGAAAAGCTTGCCGGAGGGCGATCTGATCGCTAGTCCCTGAACAGAAACTGGAGCGAGGCTAAGCATTGCTGATATTGTACTCGCAAGAAGTGCATATGTGCACAAGAAAGGCTAGCAGAGGGAGTTGATGCCGGCAAGAGGTAGGCTAAGGGTGCTCTGATACTAGCGAGGCTAGTTGTGGCTTCATAGGTGAGGTTACTAAAGTACAAGCACGCCCATGTGCAGGTGCGCTGCTGCACATGGGCTGGGTACGCGTGCAGGATAGGTGTGCACGAAGCAGATGGGCAAGGCTAAAGTGCGGACGTTAGAGAGGTTAATGGCGATAGAAGCGATGCTAAACCAACTAGGCTAACCAATCTGAAGTAAGGCTAATCTGGCCGGTTCAAGACTTCTGGAGGTTGGTTCGGTGGTTTTCCGGCCAATTTTGGTAGTTCCGTTGCCGGTTCTTAGGACGAGGGCTACAAGGTGTGTGGCTAGGCAGTTATGATTTCAAGGTTATGAATTAGGGTTTCAGGGTTAGGGCTTCCTGCTGATAACGTGTTTTAGGAAATTAGAAATTTGGAGAAAATGAGTTATACTTTCCTTGATATTTGATAATAGAGGCCTCTTTATATAAAGGTTACAAGCAAAGAATCTGTGTTTTACAAGGAAATTGTATCATACAATGATTCAAATATCTCCACAGATATCGGTAAGACTAACCCTATTACAATTCAGACAAGTAATTAGAGTTTGGGCTAGACACACAAACTATGTGTCCTTAAACATATTATACAATTTACACACAACTACACAAGTCAACTCCAAACATAGGCTGAACTTGGGTTCTTCTGTGTCTAGGCAGAGACTACAGAAGTGCGTTTTGCCATCCAGGGGACTCCTGACTAGATATTAGAAATGTAAATGGCCAACAGATGAAACATTTTATATTCATTTTTAGTGTAAGAATACAGCGAGACAACAATAGTAGAATTAAAGTATACAGTAAGTCAATAGCAGAAGTTAAACTAGAACAGTAAATCGCAGGGCTGGGCATTTAGCCCGAAAACCCGAAACCCAAAATCAGACCCTGCACCAGCCAGGGACCCGCCAGAATAGTCCGGGCCATTTAAAAAAATTTGGCAATTTTATAAAACCCAACTCGAAAACATTAGAAGTAAAAAAAAAAAAAAAAGCCCGAAGGCCCGAAATCATGTATAATTTGCTAGACTTTTTTAATGTTTTTTCTAGTTTTCTCTCTTCTTCCTTAACACTCTTTTCTTTCTTTACTCTGTCTCTTCTTTCTCCATTTTTTTCTCATCTCTTCTTGTTCCTCTCTCCCTCTTTTTTTTTTCTTTTCCCTTCTCTTTCCTAGTCTTCCTTCCCCCACCAAATCAATTGTAGATCATTAGAGACTTCCTTTTAGAGAGAATTCCTAGTATGCCTTTGTTTTTACTCAACCCCAAAAATCTGCGCAACTCCATTGCAACAGTGGCTTTTCCATTCCATCACTCGCATCTCTCTCTCTCTAGTTTTTCTGTAGCTTTGCTAGAAAAATAATACGTAAAAGGTCTGGAAGTTGAGTCTAAGTCAGGAAACTTGATGCTGAATCTGAGTTGTGCAGATTGCGACGGTCTGGAAGCTTGATTCGATTACGAAGTTTGAGCTTGATTTCTGAGCCTGAGCAAGAGCATCGAAGTATGAGCTTGATTCCAATCTTCCATAAACCCAGAGTTGGAGCTTCGATCTGGGCGGAGCAATTTGGGTTTGGAGCTTAGATTTGCAATTTCGAACTTCAATAATCGAATTTTTTTTTTTAGCCATTTGGGCCCGAAATTCCGAAAAAAAACGGTCCGGGCCCAACTCGGCCCCAAAAATGAAAAAAAACATTATTTAGACCTGACCTGAAAATTTCGGTCAAGGTCCGGGCTCTTGAAATTTTACACATACAGGGCCCGTGCCCAGCCCTAGTAAATCGTCATATAAACAATAGTCGCACTAACGCTCAAGTAATGTGCTGCTTATCCAATTTGTACTGTTTGACAACACTAACAGAACTAGCAAAACGGTGGCAACTAAAGTGAACAATTACAGTTCAAAATAGTGCAGCGTGAGTCAATTGTGCAAAATTTGAGTCACATCAATCTTCTTTGAAAGAAGTTATTTCCAAGTGATTGCAAGCAGTATACAGCCTAGGCAATATAAATCTCGTAAGCTGTACTGAAACGTAGACAGTAAGAACAACTTGGATATCAAATGACGTAACTAGATGGACTATTCTCTGGATTTGGAGTGTTAGGAAATTAATCTCCCGGCACACAAGTACTAGTAGTAGAGATGGAAAGAAGAAACAGTAGAATCGCTATAAATCCGTATGTAATTAGAATTCTTATTTAATTAGGATATCTTGTAATTATAGAAAATCCTGTAATTATGGAAAATTGTTTCCTATTAGAGTTAGACTACTCCTTTATACTTATTATATACCCCCATTGTGGGATGAATATTATCATCAAATTAACCCTGAATTGAAGTATTCTTTCTACTTGGTATCAGAGCAGGTTCAATCCTTTGAACTTGCGCTGAATCCTTTGAATCCTAAATCCTGAAGAACACCACAAACCGCTGCGTACCACCACCATTGAAATCAAACCATCCCTAAATTTCAAACCACCATCACCCTACCTTTTTTCTGAAAAGAAGAGATTCTTTTCAAAACATTCATATCCATCTTGAAACCCTAGAAAATACAATCATGCCAAAATCCTGAATTCCTCAATGGTGCAATCAGAGAAACAGGCTATGGGGCATTCGGTAACTACTGAATTTTCTGTTATGACTCAACACAAACAAGGTCCTCCTCCAGGCTTCTCAGGACCTTCTCCACTCCGTCCTCTAGGTAAACTAAATTCATATGCAAACAAAAAGTGCATTATTTGTGGGGAATTAGGTCATATCAAGGAGCGGTGCTATGAAGTGATTGGTTACCCTGATTTGGTGGAACTTCACCAAGAAACCGTGTGAAAAAATCTGGGCAAGGCCGTTGTTGCTACTACAAGGAAGTTTACCTAGACAATGCCTCCGCTAATATAGCGCAGTCAGGTATGAAAGGTAAGGTTACTTTTAATAGTACATGGATAATTGATACAGGTGCATCTAACTATATGACCAATGACCCTAGTCTTGTGAAAAACCTTAGACGTTCCCCTCAAAATGTTGTCTCTACTGTTGATGGTACTCCAACTCGGGTTATCGGAGAAGGTTCTATTGCTTTATCTGATACCTTAACCACCCTTGAATCTATCTTAGTTGTTCCATCACTAGCTTATAATTTCTTGTCTGTTGGTCAAATTATTTTAGCTCTTGCATGTATTGTGACATTTTATCCGTCTTTTGTGTGTTTCAAGACATTCTGAATCAATGGATTCTTGATTGTGGTGTTAAAGGGGGAAATTATACTACCTGGATCTGACAGAGATTGGAGAGAAACAGAAGCATCTTTTGGGACAAGCTAATCAGATCAACGAAGTAGAGAATGCGAAGGAAGCTGTATGGTTATGGCATCGTCGTTTAGGTCATCTATTCTTTAATTATCTTAAGAAGTTGTAACCTCTTTTGTTTTTAGTTGTCAGTGATTTGGATTTCCATTGTGACATTTGTGAAATGGCCAAGAGTCACCGTAGTTCATATTCAACAAGTCTTAATAAAAAGTCCTATTCCTTTTATGAAGATTCACTCTGATGTCTAGGGTCCTGCGAAAATTCCTTCTCTTTCTAGAGCTCGGTATTTTGTAACGTTTATTGATGATTGCACTCGCATGACATGGGTGTCATTACTGAGGAATAAGAGTGATGTATTTGGGATGTTTACCGAATTTCGCAAAATGGTGGCAACTCAGTATCAACAATCCATCAGAGTGTTTCAATCTGACAATGGTGGGGAGTTTGTGAATGGCCCTATGATTGAGTTTTGCCGGTCACATGGAATTCGTCATCAGACTCCAATTCTTATACTCCTCAACAGAATATGGTTTACAGAATGGGAAGAACAGGTAGTTGATGGAAGTTGTTTGTGCTTTCTTGTTTGGCATGAATGTACCTCGGTCCTATTGGGGAGAAGCAGTGAAATCAGCAGCATATCTTATCAACTGTACTCCTTCAGGGATGATTGAGTTTCAGAATCCTCATCAGAGCTTCATACACTTTTGACCATCCCTTTTATGCCTAATTTAGAGCCCCGGGTGTTTGGGTGCACAATTATGTTCATATTCCCAAGCCTCAATGTAGCAAGCTTGATCCCCGTGCTTGTAAGTGTATTGTTGGTTATGCTGAATTCTAGAAGGGTTATCGATGTTATGTTCCTCTTACTGGCACTACACATGTCTCTCTTGATGTCGCTTTTCGTGAATCCGAGCCTTATTATCAGCGGGAGTTTCGGAGTCTTCCCTTCAGGGGGAGAGAGAGGTTGTGAAGGAAATCTTCGAGATTTATTTGAATTTGAAGAATTAGAAGCATTGGAATCGAGATTTGGAGTTGGGAATTCTCCAACACCAATTGATAATGAAACTGAAATTGGGACAGTAGGAACAAAAAAAAAATCTGGGGACATTGAATCGATTAGCTGTGGACCAGTGGGATCCCCCAACTTACTAGGACAGATGCGATGCAGGACCATCCCTTGAACCGAGCCGATGTCATGATCTGCCGAACAAGACTGTCGCATCACGCCAAGCATCAGCTTGCATCCCCAAAGTGACAACGATGCTTCAATGCATCCTGGAATATATGAAACGTCACAAGCTGACCAATTATCCATTGACCAGCCTAACTGTGATACACCCAATGGAAGAGAATATAATTCAGAGTTCTCATCTGTCAGAGTTTTTCCCCTTCTCTACATCATCAACTGAAGAATCCTTTACAAATGTTCCTCCTCAGGTACCTTTAATTTCGAATGAATTATTTGGGGTAGATAATATTGATTTAGGAAATCACAGAGGGTTTCCAAGGGTATTCCTAAGAACAATATGAGCCAGGCATCAAAGCCAAAGCTAAATATCCTGTAGCTAATTACATGTCTGACCCTAGGTTGTCTGGGTCATATGCACTTGTTATTGATCAATTATCTACTGTATCTTTTCCTAGTAACGTGCAGGATGCATTGACGGATCCCAAAATGGACAAAGGAAATGAATGAAGAATTAGAAGCTCTTCAAAAGAATGCAACATGGGAGTTAGTACCTCTGCCGACTGGGAAGAAGACTGTAGGATGTCATTGGGTGTTTACTGTAAAGCTTAATGCAGATGGAACTATTGATAGATACAAGGCGAGGTTGGTTGCCAAGGGATATTCACAACGCTATGGGATTGATTATGAGGAGACTTTTGCAGCTGTAGCAAAGATCATATGTCCAGATTCTAATCTCACTTGCAGCAAACAATGATTGGCCCTTGCACCAGTTTGATGTGAAGAATGCGTTTCTTAATGGGAATTTAGAAAAAAAAAAAAAAAAAAGTATACATGGATGTGCCCCTAGGTGTTAAGAATCCCCAAGTGATGTTGGCAAGGTGTGTAAATTGAAGAAATCTTTGTATGCCGTGAAGCAATCTCCAAGTGCTTGGTTTGGAAGATTTTCAAAGTCCATGAAGCCTTTGGGTACAGACAGAGCAATTTTGACCATATCATGTTTATCATATGCAGAATGGTAAGATTACAGCTCTTATTGTGCATGTTAATGACATGATTATTATAGGGATGATCCGAAGAGATGAATGAACTGCAAAAGTATCTATCAAAGGAGTTTGAAATTAAGGATCTGGGACAACTGAAGTATTTTCTGGGATTGAAGTTGCGAGGTCTAAGAAGGGGATTTTTTCTTTCACAAAGAAGTATGTCCTTGATTTACTTGCTAAAACAGGGATGTTAGACTACAGACCAATGGAGACACCCATTGAGATGAATCACAGACTTGCTATTTATCCTGATCAAGTTCTAACTAATAAAGGGAGGTATCAACGTCTTGTAAGAAGGTTATTTATCTTTCACATACTAGACCAGATATTGCTTATCCTGTGAGTGTGTTAGCCAGTTTATACATTGTCCTCGTGAAGAGCATGTGGATGCAGTCTTTAGTATTTTGAGGTACTTGAAGATAGCGCCAGGTAAAGGGTACTGTTTGAGAAAAAAAGATGAATTAGAAGTTGTTAGATATACAGATGCAAATTGATGGTTGGTGATAAAACTGACAGACGTTCTACATCTGGGTACTTTACTTTTGTTAAAGGGAACATTGTCACTTGGCTTAGCAAAAAGTAGAAAGTCATTGCCAGATCAAGTGTAGAAGCTGAATTTCAAGGTATGGCACATGGAGTCTATGAAATGTTATGGATCCGTAATATCCTTAAAGACCTGGGTTACAAGCTTAAAAAGCCTATCGATTTTCATTGTGATAATACATCTGCCATGAGATTGCACATAATCTAGTTCAGCATGATAGAACAAAGCATGTGGAGGTTGACCGCTATTTTATTAAAGAAAATCTTGACAGAAAGGTTATTTGCTTTCCATTTGTAAACTCAGAGGTGCAATTAGCTGATGTTCTCACTAAAGGATTGTCCAGGAATATTTGACAACTCAATTGACAAGTTGGGCATGATAAACATCTATGCATCAACTTGAGGAGGAGTGTAAATTGCTATAAATCCATATGTAATTATGCTTCTTATTTAATTAGGATATCTTGTAATTATAGAAAATCTTGTAATTATGGAAGATTGTTTCCTATTAGAGTTAGGACTACTCGTTTGTGCTTGTATATATTAACCCCCATTGTGGGATGAATATTATCATCGAATTAACCCTGAATTGAAAATTCTTTTCTACTGAAACAACTAAGCTAAGAAGGCAACAAGATTTAACAAGATTCAGCCAAAATCCATTCATACGTCCTCGGGGAGTTTTCATCTTCATTATGAGAGAATTCCACATGTACAAGATTACCCCGCTCAAGGTTATGCCAAACCCAAGCCCTTACAATTGCATCTAATCGGATACCCCTTATACACTATATCTCAACTTAGAAGATAACTTTACCCCAAGAGCTATACACGCCCTTGAATGCAACTCCCCCTATCTTCTTACATCTTGAAGACCCTTGATTGTTCTTGTCGTCTGCTTGCCTCCATACAAGCTTCTTCTATCTATACCATTGATAAAAGCATCTAGAATCACTTCATTAATGCTCATTCATGACTCAACAACCCACTTCCTCATCAACTACTAGGAAGACTAAAAAGTCCATCATAAATTTAACCATGCTTTATTCGCAATGCATCAACTTGACCATACATTTATGCTCAATGCATGCACTTGACTATACACCAATTTTCCATGCAAAATTGTCACCCTGAATGCACAAACCATAAACACCTTGCATTCATGCCATGCAAAATATCTCCACCAAAGAGGTATAGGCACCAAACCTAACATGGCGGATGTTAATTTACCACCACAATCTCTCATCTAAATTAACAGGTAGATCTTCTTTTATTGAGACAACCAAAAACAAAAAACAAATTCGTTCATCAAAAGATGTAACTCAGTACATCACCATTTAACATTTAATCAACGGTGGAGCTATATACAACTTGAATTTTCTAGTTAAAGACAAATCAGTACCAAAAACACTTCAACAAATTTTAAGCTTTCAACGACCCTTTTAAATGAATTTAGGCCATTGTCTTGATCCTTGCAATTTGCACATTTTGGTTCCAGTTTTAGCAGTAACATTCACAATTTGACCGACTTGTTAGATCTAACTTGAAGTTGTGATTGAAGATCATTGCCGTAATTAGAGCCGGACCTGACATGAGGCCCGTGAGTCAGTCGTCTCAGGAACAATGTCTCATCGGGACCTATTTTTTTTCATTTTTTTTTATTCTCGGGGCATTTAAAAAAATTATTAAGTAAATAAAATGTGAGTCTTTTACTAAAAAGTGAGATTGGTTTAGTTGGCAAGTTGCATTCCTTTTTTTATGTTACTCCTAGCCTAGGTTTGAATCCCTTTCTGTTATCTATTTATTTTTTCTTTTCATTTTTTTTTTATAAATATTTTTTGGCTATTTTTTTTTCTTCTCTATAAAAAATGTAAGCCCATTTTTATTTTTTACCTCAAGTCTCAAAATCTCAAGTCCGGGCCTGGGGCCCGTAATCAGTAGTTACCTTATTACAGTCCCTTGGAATATGAGACTAACATAACACATCTGATGCCTGCAAGTAGAAAGATGTCATGAATTATGCCCTCAAGTCTTGACAGCAGCTTCTCCTCGGATAGTTGTTCCGATGGTCAATCATAATTTTGGATTTTGAGACCAAGACCATGATCCTCCACCTATAAATGAATTATGCCCCAATGTGACTTTGGAGTCCTTCGTGCCATCACACTCGAAGCACACTGGAACTGCCCCGCTTGAACCCTTGCCTTGAAACACCCCATTTGTATCACAACTAATCCATCTAACACCTCCAATAGGAGAGGAAGCCTCTAAGCGCCATTACAATAACCTTCTCAAACCCATCTTCTTCTGGTATTTGTCAAAGTTGAGAGACTGGTGGTGGGTTCATGACATTTCCCATTGCTTCTTGCAATCATCTGGATAAAATCCTTATGAGGACAGATGACACTGGCTGCAAACTGCAATTTATTGCTGCACTTCCTCAAGCATCAGTAGAAAATATGAATTCAATGTGTTTGGAATGCTTCAATATTATTCACCTCCAAAGAATAGGGTTTATAAAGTGATACAAGAATAATCCTAATAGGAAACAGTCTCCTACAATTATACAGAGAGGCGAAATCATATGTACAAGGAAAGTAAATATTTACAGAATATTCTATACTCCCCTTCAAGTTGGTGCATAGGTGTCAATCATGCCCAACTTGTCAAAAGAGTTGTCAAACACTTTCCATGACACTCTTTTCGTAAGAACATCTGCTAATTGATCTTCTGTATACACAAAAGGAAAATGAATAATCTTCCTGTCCAGATTTCCTTAATTAAATGTCGATCTACTTTCACATGCTTAGTTCGGTCATGCTGAACAGGATTGCGAGCAATTTCAATAGAAGATGTGCTATCACAATGCAAGTCCACAGGTTTCTTGAGTTTAAAACCCAAATCTTTCAACACAATACGAATCCATAAATCTCACAAAGTCCATGTGCCATACCTCGAAACTCAGCTTCAGCACTCCACCTAGCAACAACCTTTGTTTCTTGCTGCGCCAAGTTACTAGGTTTCCTCCAACAAATGTAAAGTACCCAGATGTGGACTGTCTGTCTGTATTATTACCAGCCCAGTCTGCATCCGAGTACCCCACAACTTCTAACTCACCCTTTTTTTCAAACAATAAACCTCTTCAAGTGCCATCTTAAGGTATCTCAAAATATGATATACTGCATCCATATGCTCTTTACTGGGACAATGCATAAACTGACTAACCATACTCACAGCATAAGCAATATCAGGCCTAGTATGAGAAAGATAAATAAGCATCCCTACTATATGTTGGTACATTCCTTTATTAGTTGGAACTTGATCCGGATAGATAGCAAGGTTGTGGTTCATCTCGATCGGTGTCTCAATAGGATTACAATCAAGCATCCCAGTTTCAGCTAACAAGTCAAGCACATACTTACGTTGGGACAGCGAAATCCCATTCTTAGACCTTGCAACCTCAATTCCCAAAAAGTACTTTAATTGGCCAAGATCCTTCATCTCAAACTTCTTAGAAAAATACTTTTGTAGAGCCTCCACTCTTTTAAGTCATCCCTGTGACAATCATATCATCAACATATACAATCAGAGCGGTAATCTTACCCTGATACGCTTGATGAACAAAGTGTGATCCGAGTTGCTTTGTTTATATCCATACGTCCTCATGGATTTGGAGAATCTCCCAAACCCAAGCTCTTGGAGACTACTTCAAACCATAAAGAGACTTCTTCAACTTCCAAACCTTGCCAGTATGATAAGGCAAATTTTTAACTCATGGCGGCATGTCTATATACACTTCTTCCTCCAAGTTACCATTGAGGAACACATTCTTCACATCAAACTGATGTAGAGGCCAATCTTTAGTTGCTGCAAGTGAAATCAAGATTCGAACAGTATTGATATTTGCTAAAGGGGAAAACGTCTCTTCATAATCAATTCCATAGCGCTGAGTGTAACTTTTGGCAACTAATCTGGCTTTGTACCTGTCAATGCTCCCATCAGCTTTACGTTTTACTGTAAACACCCATAGGCATCCAACAGTCTTCTTTCCAGCAGGCATAGTCACATATCCCAAGTCAAGTTTTCTGCAAAGCCTCTAGTTCTTCATTCATTGCTTGAGTCCACTTAGGATCCACCAAAGCATCCTGTACACGACTAGGAATAGACACAGTGGATAATTGATCAACAACAAGTGCATGTGACCCAGACAACCCATGGTTAGACATGTAATTAGCTATAGGATACTTAGCTTTGGTTTTGATGTATGGTTCATATTGTTTCTTAGGAATACCATTGGTAGCCTCTGTGATTTCCTAGACCCAATATTACCTACCCCAGCATGATTAGTTTGAAATTAAAAGTACCTGAGAAGGAACACTCGCAGCGGATTCTTCAGTTGACGATGTAGAGAGAGGGAAGAACTCTGATAGTGAGGGCTCTGAATATTCTATTCATTGGGCGCATCCACCGAGCTGATCAATGAATAATTTGTTAGGTTGTGATGTTCCATATTTTTTAGGATTCATTAATGCATCACCGTCACCTCAAGTTGCTTATTAGTCTCCTAGCGTGTAGGGTCTCTGTTTAACAAGTCAAGGTCACTTTGGGGTGCACATGGTGGCGTGCTACATCTGTCATCTTCAGTTTGTCAGGTTGACGGCTGGAGCCGAATTGTTGGCTAGAGCCAAGCCATCGGCTAGGAGAGTCACAAAAACTGCCCATTTGAGGGCCCCACGGGTCCACCCACTTGTCCACCTTCCATCAGTCCACCATCTTCACATGTGGAGGCCCTACGGTTAGCTCACCATCTCCAAACCATCCAC